>CM037936.1:815000-844000 GCA_021346845.1 Apeltes quadracus
CCGAGCCCGACGGAGACGACTCCATCGACCAGAGCCCGCTCAACGAGGAGAAGTTCCGCAAGACGGAGGACCTGGACAGCCTGTTCAAGCGCTACGGCGTGAGTAGCGTCACACTTCATGTCACCGTATCTAACCCGCCCTTCTTCTTCTCTCTCTATCCACCCCTCCTCCTCTTCTTCTGTGGTTTGGGGAAACGAAGGCTCTGAACAAGAAAGAGCACCGGGACTCTGAGAGCCCAGACCCCGAGGAGCCCTTCTCCCTCACCCCCCGCACTGAGGAGAAATACAAAAAAATTGACGAGGAGTTTGATAAAATGATGCAGAACTATAGGCTGTCAGTGAGTACCGCCCCCCCCCCCCCCTCTCCTCTGTGTAACCCCGCCCCCTCCCTGCTGCTGCCGCTGACAACCTGAGGTTCTCCGGCTGCTAATATCGGCCTGACTACTCACAGCACCGCCTCCACCCCCCTCTCCTACCTCCACCCCCTCCACCTCTCACCACCAGCACCCCCCCCCCCAACATCACTACCCACAACCCCCCTGTGACGGTGTGTGCCTGAGCGGGAAGCAGACTGACCAGAGGAACCTTCCAATGATCCGTATCCGAGATTAATGTTCAAACATTATCGATCGTTTATTGACCCCAAAGCAACGTAACCCCGCAGATCGCCGGCTGGATGAGGTCATCCGGCAGCGTCTGCCGAGGGGACGGGGGCGCTAACTGGCCGCTGCACAGGTTGGCATGGCAACCAGACGGGTGGGCGGGGTCGCGCCTGGCGGCTGTAACAATCAACACGTTTGCAGCGCCGATTGCGTGAAAGGAGCGAGCGGGGAAGGAGAGCTCCTCAGCAGACGCCTCCCCGACTCCGGCCTGTTTATCGGACGTGTTAAGGGGTCATCTGGAGGGACACAGAGAGCAGACGGGCTGTAATCAGAGTTCCCCCCCCCACCCCCCCGCCCCCCCGCACAGCACACCTTCCACACGGGGCAACAGGAGCATAACAAACAAACTTAATCCCACTCGGACTAAAATACCTCCTGAGGATGGGGAAGACGAGCCGGACACGCCCCCCTGCATTTCCCTTCTGCCCCCCCCTGACCCGCTATTAGCCGCTACCTTTATCAGAGATGACATCACATTTAACTTTAATTTGGGGGGAATAAAGGTTTCTTTAGGATTCAAATAATAAATAAATACTTTCTAATGTTCCTTATTCAGCCTTTTTCCCCTGAAGATGAATCGGTTACTGCTCAACCAATCACGTCGCGCGGAGTGATTGTATTAATCGGTCCTCCCCTTTCACAATAAGAGGAGTCGCATCGCTACCAGTATTTCACATTTTTCGATGGCTTATTCGCCGCGTCCCTCGGTGCGTTACGGCTCCTCCCCTCGTCTCCCCCCTTCTCCTCCTGCCTCCCATCCAACTAAGTAAAGTTAGCAGGCAGCAGGAGGAGGGAGGCAGCGATCGAGGGCAGGGAGGTGCCGGTAAACTGGGTCTCCGGCTGGCCCACTTTCTAAATATAGGAGGACCAGTTGGAAGTGGGGGAAGTGGGACGGACGGTGGACAACCTGAGGTGTCTCTCATTCGACTGGTGTCACCAGGTCGTTTCCTCCTGTCGTCGTAGGGTGGGAGGCGCGTTCTCCCCCAGGAGGGGAGGGGGGGGGCTGTAATCTCACCAATCAGCGCTGCTGTGACTCGAGTGTTAACCTGGCATGAGATGAGAACGTCACCTGCATGTGTGCGTGTTGGAGAGTTCATTTCCAAAACCCATCTTTTTACATCTGTTAATAAATTTAGTTTAAACTATTTCCAATGTAGATCTGAGTGTATTTCTTCTATATTTGTAGCGTATGGATACGATGTGAATATAACGGTATAAAGGCCGGTGTGTTTTGGAAAGACGTGTTTAACCTCGCTGTGTGCGTGCGTGTGTGCGTGCGTGTAAACACCGCCGTCTAAGCCCCGCCTTCTTCCTGTCTCTCCACCAGTCCTCGGTCCCACAGCCCACCTTCTCCATGCCGGTCACCGTGCCGGTGTCCAATCAGAACGTGGCGTCGGCGCTGCAGTTCAGCAGCAACCCCGGCAGCGCCCTGGTCACCACCACCTCCTTCGTCACCTCCACCCTCACAGACCCCCGCCTCCTGTCGCCACAGCAACCGTCTCTGCAGAGGAACAGCGTGTCGCCAGGGTTACCCCAGCGACCGGCCAGCGCAGGTGAGAGACGGCGCGATCGATCGATCGGCATCTTCAGCCGCCGGTTCAACGCAGCGAGCTGCTGGAGACGCTCTACCTCCAAACGTCTCCAAGAGACAAGTGAGAGGACAAAGAGTCCCGCCCACAGCGTGTGATTGACAGCTGCTCTGTTGCAGTGCAGAAGCTTCTGCTGAGCTTCATGAATTAAAGGAGGGTTTTCATTCACTCAGAGTGGCACGATTATATACATATTAATAATAATGATGGTTAAAGGTATCGTCTCTAGAGATGAACAGTAAGCTCCATAAGCAGGTCCATCCTGTCTCTGTGTGACAGCGCGTCCCGTCGAGACACGCGGTTGCCATGGTGACCCGAGCGCTTAAAGCCCTCTTTCCTAAATAACAGGTGTGTTTTTTCTACCTGCTGAGGTGCGCAGAGAACCCCCCCCCCCCCCCCCGAAAGGCTCTGTGCTCCATTTCTGCGTCTCAGACAAGGTTACTTATCGGCTCCGTTCGCCGGCGTAATCTCATTGTGAGTCGGAATTAGGTGATGTAACGCGCAACAAATGCATTACGCCGTCTTTCATAACACGGCGTTCTCTGAGAGCCAGCGGCTTTCACGTGGCGGTAATGGATAACCCCCCCCCCATGCTCCACATCCCCCCCCCCTCCAGCATCGGGCTCTCAGTGTTTGCTCACACACACACACACACACACACATACTCGGTCAAATGTTTGGTTGCACATTCGAAGCGACGGCGTCCTGCAGGGATTCATCGTCCTCCAGGACGCCACAGCGACGCGTTCGGCCGGCAAAGTTCAAAGGTCACAGAATGTTTCTCTTAATACCTGTAACATAAATAAAGTGTGCTGCAGGGTTGCGTGGCGATGGCGTTTCATGTGGGGGGGGGCTGTGTTCTCCGCCTGCAGGGGCTCTGCTGGGAGATCTGGGGAACTCCAACGGAGGATGTCCGAGTCCCGTCCGTAAGTGTCCTCCTGCTCTCTGCTCCTTCCTCTCTTTCCGCTCCGCGTGCTCCTCCTCCTTCTGCTCCTCCCCGCCCCCTCCCACCCGGTCTCCCTCAGCTGTTCCCCCTCGTCTTCTCTCTGGAATAATCTACCCCCCCCCACCCTCGTCTTGGCACAGGACTCTCCTCAGAGGTGACTTTGACACAGGCCAGAGCTCCCCCTTAAATCCCATTAGCCGGGACAGATTTGGTGGCAGGCGGCTTCGTCCTGCTTACCCCGCCCCCCCCCCCCCCCCCCCCCCTTACCCTTAACCCCCCCCCCATGAACACGCGTCGTCCAGAAGGAATCAATACGTTCACATGGACGGCTCTGGTTCCTACAGGTTCATAGTGACGCCTTTATTAGTCTGCTGGTCAGAATAAACAGCGTCGCTCTCTGGTAGCAAGCTGTCAATCACAGTAAGCCCCGCCCTAAAACCTCCCCTGCTTCGTGGTCTCTTTCTGCCTCCTCTCTCCTCGTCCTGCCCTTTAACTCCTTCTCCTGTCCTCTCCTCTGTGTGTCCATATCGCTTCCTTCCCTCCCTCCTTTCTTCCCTCCATTCCTCCTTTCTTCTTCTTCCTTCTCCTCCTCCTCCTCTTCCTCTCTTGGATCTGTCGTCCTCAGCTGTCGTCCCGGGACTCGAGGCTTTGGGAATGTCTCCATTGACGTCACCCAGCATTCCACACATTCCCACACCCGGCCTCGCGTAATAGGAGCCCTAACACACACACACACACAGACACACACACACACACACACACACAGGAGATTTAACTTAAATTACCTCCTCAGCATCCACGTGTGTTGTTACGTAATAATTATACAGAAATGAATCATAGAATTGTCATAATAATGTTTCACCCCCCCACGTTTTCTGTGTTTTCTCTCCCTCACATGTAGACGGGTGGAGAGGTAGTTGCTGTTGCTGTTGTGTGTGTGTGTGTGTGCGTGTGTGTGTGTGTGTGTGTGTGTGTGTGTGTGTGTCCGTCCCTCGAGTGTGTGCTGCTGAGATGAAACAGAGTCACATGCCGCTGTCGTCTAGAAGTGACGTCATGGAGAAGTGCTATCTGCTATCGCACACACACCCTGACTCCTGTGTGTGCGTCTGTGTGCGTGTGCGTGTGCGTGTGTGTGTGTGTGTGTGTGTGTGTGTGTGTGTGTGTGTGTGTGTGGGTGTGTGTGTGTGTGGGAAAGCCCCTCCCGTGTGCACTTTGACTGTCTTTTCAGCACCACGAACAGGCTGCTGTCTGCTGGAGTCTTGTTGTCATGACACCCAGATCACATCCCAGAATTACGAGCTGAAGAAAGATTGAGATCAGAACAAAATAATAATAATAATAAGCCTTAAAGGCCACGGGGTCACACACACACACACACTGTTTAAGTTCTCTCTCTTGGTCCCTCCAGCTAACGGCTACATCAGCGCCAGGGCGTCCCCGGGCCTCCTCTCCGTATCCAACGGCAACAGCCTGGGCAAAGTGGCGCCGGCGAAGTCCCCGCCCCCCCACAGCCCTCAGATGGTCAGCAGCCGCAAGCCGGACCTGCGGGTCATCACCTCGCAGAGCGGCAAGAGCCTGATGCAGCTGGTGAGCGCCGGGGGCGGAGTCACAGTCATGTGACCACGTCCGCTAGACGGTCGTGGTGGTTTTATTCTAATCGTCACAGTGACGCACCGCGTTAAACTACGCGTTTAGACGCTCTGATAGTTATTAACGATCCACGTACGACCTCATGAAGACTCAAACGAACTCCCGTCTGAGGATGAATGACGCGTTTCTTCCTTCCTGCAGTGACGAATATTCATCCAGAAGTTGAGCGACTCGCTGTGAACAAACACACTTCTTCCTCTTCGTGTCTCTTCACATTTCACTGCAGAAACGTAACCGTCCTGTTTTTCACTCCCTCCTCTTCTGTTTCCTCCCCCTCATTCTCTTCTTCCTCCTCTTCCTCCTCCTTCCTGCTCATTCTCCTTCTTTGCTCTTTCTCTTCTTCCTCTTCCTCCTCCTCTTCTTCCCGCTGAGCAGACTGAGGAGGAGCTGGAGTTGGTGAGCGAGGTGAATACACTTTGTGACTTCTTTGAGCGTCACGCATGCTGTGGCTCCTCTGTGTGTGTGTGTGTGTGTGTGCACGGAGGAACCAATCAGCTGGCTGGCCTGGTTTCCTGGGGGGTCCTGGAGAGCCCTGCGTGGTTCTTGAGGGTCCTGCATGGTTTTTGAGGGTCCTGCAGGGTTCTTGAGGGTCCTGCAGGGTTCTTGAGGGTTCTTGAGGGTCGTGCAGGGTTCTTGAGGGTTCTTGAGGGTCGTGCAGGGTTCTTGAGGGTTCTGCATGGTTCTTGAGGGTCCTGCATGGTTCTTGAGGGTTCTGCAGGGTTCTTGAGGGTTCTTGAGGGTCCTGCAGGGTTCTTCAGGGTTGTGCAGTGTTCTTGAGGGTTGTG
Organism: Apeltes quadracus; assembly: GCA_021346845.1. Taxonomy (NCBI): domain Eukaryota; kingdom Metazoa; phylum Chordata; class Actinopteri; order Perciformes; family Gasterosteidae; genus Apeltes; species Apeltes quadracus. The sequence continues at coordinate 820,632 of CM037936.1, forward strand.
CAGGGTTCTTGGGAGGAGGAATCAGGGTTCACAGGAAGCTGAAAGTTGACGTGACGTAGCTGGTGAAATCCCAGAACAATAGGACAGGACGTCCTTGTATAATAACACAGCTCCTCTGTTTGAAGTCCTGCATGTAGCAGAAGATGGATGCATGCATTTAATTATCTGGCTAACACAGCTCAGCATGAAGACTGTCTCTCATCTCAATGGGGATACAAACTGTTGCATTCTGTCACATAAAACATCGAGAAATGCATTTATTTTGACGGCCAAAGCAAACGGAGAGCTTAAAGATTATTGTGGGGGGGCCAGCTGACTCCCTCCATGTGGAAGCTGGTCAGCATGTTTAGTTTCTGCAGGATGAACAAAGATCAGAAAATCTGCTGGAACACAGACGGACGTGTTGACCCCATTCTCTCACACGCACACACGCACACACGCACTACACACACACACACACACACACACACACACACCCCCCTCTCCTGCGTCTGCTGCGTTTCCTGTCAGCATGCTTCTCCCATCGAGAGACAATCTGACCTCTGACAGGTCGGTGCTCACGCTCCTCCTGAAGCAGCGCTGTGCTTTACCCGCTAAGCACATGCTAACCATTAGCATCATGCCGGGGGGCGTGGAGGAGGTCGTGCACTCCTTCACGCACCATGTAGGGAGAAAAGCAGAGAGCCAACAGAAGGAAGGAGTTTCTTCTGTGAATGTTTGTTCATCAGGAACATTCATATTTTTAGATTTACGTCTGTCGGTGCAGCGTGTTCTCACAGCCGATCACTTCCTGTTTCACAAACGTTCACCTGCCTTCGTCCTCCCAGACGGCTCAGCGGCTCGGCGGCTCGCAGGTGGTGCAGTCGCTCACCACGCCGGTGGTCTCCGTGGCGACGCCCAGCCTCCTGGCGCCCTTCTCTGGCATGCAGACGGCCTACAACACGGGTAAGACGGCGCGGCTCGAAAAGCTCTCAGCTCGATGAATATTCACTTTGTTCATTGTGCGAGATGATTCCACTTCAAAGGTCTGCATTAATATGGATTAGCTGTGATTAATATTGATGCTCCAGAAAGTTCTGTGATGTAAAACAGCCCCCCCCCCCCCTCCCTCGTCTTCCTCCCTGTCGTCCTATAATCGCAGAGTACCAGCTGACGAGTGCTGATCTCACGGCGCTCCAGACGTTTGTGCCTGGCAACATGGCTGCCTGGCAACAGCAACCGGCGGTGTCCCAGCAACAACAACAGCAACAACAACAGCAGCAGCAGCAACAACAACAACAACAACAACAACAACAACAACAGCAGCAGCAGCAACAACAACAGCAGCAGCAGCACATGAGCTTGGCGTCGCTCAGTAACTTGGTGTAAGAAGCTTTTTCTTTATTTCCCCCCGAAACAACCTGCTGGTGACACATGAAGCACATGAAGCACATGAAGCACATGAAGCACCTCTCCCTCCTGAGTCATCGTCCAGCTGCAGCTGATTCATCTGCGTTGACCTACATACTCCCCCCCCCCCCCCCCCCCCCCACCCCCCCCGCCCCCCCAAACTGTGATGTCAGCGCTCGGTGAATGAACGCAGGGAGAGACGTTCGAGTTGAGCTGATGGTCACCTGACGTCCTGGACGTGAGAACACAGGAACCATGAGCCCTGACTTCAGCAGGATCAGAGTGCATGCTGGGATACGTCCTGAAACGCCGCGCTCCGAACTACTTTACTGCATTTGATCAAGGACGTTTAGCTGATTTGAGTTTCCTTCACATTCAGGTTGCTTTGAAAGCGTGTTTTCACTTGTAGTTGAATTTCCACCATTTTGCTGTCGGCCCCCGCTAGGTGCCAGCTGTGCTAGCTGTGCCAGCTGTGCTAGCTGTGCCAGCTGTGCTAGCTGTGCTAGGCTAACCAGTGGATGAGGGAGCGGCTTGTAACTGCCTCTTGTTTTTTGCCCTTTGTCTCCACAGCATGTGGGGTGCAGAGAAACAGAACGCTGAGATGGTTAACTGCATCTCCAATTTCGCTGCTAACCTGAGGTGAATAAAGTGACGGCATCTGGTGCAGCGACCTGCCGAGCAGCTCCAAACCCTGTGTGTGTGTGTGTGTGTGCGTGTGTGTGTGAAACACAAGCATCCACAGCTGCTCAGAATGACCATCGGGGGGGGGGGGGCATCCATGAACATCTGATAACAGCTGGGACTCTTTGGGGGGGGGGGGGGGGGTCGTAGTTCCCTCACACATTAACAAGCACATCGTACTTTTTTATTAAGTCGACCAAATATATTCAGAGAATAATTTGTTGTGGTCATGAAGACATGATTACCCATGATGCTCTTACCCATGCCCCCCCCCCCCCGTGTCGGCCTCCTCAGGTCTGAACCAGCTGGTCGATGATCATGATTATTCGTCACGTAGATATTATTTTAACTTTTGTGCAACAAGTAAAGAAATCAGCTGATCAGCTGATCACGCTGTATTGATCGGACTGAATCCAGACTTTATTCCTCCTGTTCTTACCCTTCACAATAAAAGCCTCAGCCCTGTAGACTGGGAAGCGTCTCTCAGAGGACAAAGTGACAAGTTTCTATTTTCTTTATTTTTTTAAAAGTTGCTTGTGTCTCCCCCCCCCCCTCACAGCTTGGCCTCACAGTCCAACTTGCTCTTTGGCAGGGAGGAGGGCCTCTGCTGGTACTGTACTCTCCCCTCCGTCACACTGCTGCCCCCCCCCTCAAAGACCTGCTGCACCGAGGCCCCTCAGCTGGCTTCTATTCTGCAGAGGCGACTTACTGCAAACTAACAGCAGCTAGAATTATTGTAGAAGCACGGACGACAGGTTGTCGTGGAAACGACTACTTTCGGTAAAACGTTGTAAGAGCTGGGTGTCCTCGGAGAAGCAGAGCATTCTGGGAAACAAGGCTGTACCTCATCACGCTACCGAGTGTCTGCGTGTGTGTGTGTGTGTGTGTGTGTGTGTGTGTGTGTGTGTGGCCTTCATCGCTGTCACCGGCCTGCTGACTCACTTTACCAGCATAGCAACGCCGCCGTCCATCTACCTGTGTGTGTGTGTGTGCGTGCGTGTGTATACGTGTGTGTGTGCGTGTGTAGTGCGCGTGTGTCCGTGTGTGTGTGTGCTGCAGACCCAGACAGCCCGGTGGGGGCCTGTTAGCGGCTCACAGTTTGACACATTAGAAGAGGAGTGAAGAGGTGGGGGGGAGTGTGGGAGGGGCAGGTGGGGGGGAGTGTGGGAGGGGCAGGTGGGGGGAGTGTGGGAGGGGCAGGTGGGGGGGGGAGTGTGGGAGGGGCAGGTGGCTCACCACGCCTGTCGGCACACCGTCAGAAAGGACGAGTCACGGTGACGGTTCCACTCGGCCTCGGGGGGGTCAAAGCTCACACAGCTCCCAGTCAGACGTTGTCCCGTGAAGGGGGGAGGGGGTGTTAAGAGAGGGGGGGTGCATGGCTTCTGGACTGACTGTGGTCCTCTCTGTCTCCCGTGTCCTCACTCTGCATTCTTTGACATCGTCCACTGTGGTTCAACCTGTTGTCTCTCATGTGGCCTTCAAACACGATCCGTCTCCCTAATGATGTCCCTCCCCCCGACCCCCCTGTCTCCCCCCCGCAGGCCGATGGGTCAGATATCTCAGGGCGCCGCTCTGACCGTCAACACCAACCCCAACATCAACATCAAGTCGGAGCCCGTCTCTCCCAACCGCGACCGCAGCACCCCCAGCTCCACCTGCGGCGGGGGGGCCGGGGAGGGAGGGGTGCAGGGACAAGGCCTGGTGTCCGTGGCGTACCCCGGGGCCCTGCGCCTGGAGGTGGGGGGGCAAGGCCGCTCGCCCGTGGACAGCCTCAGCAGCAACGGCAGCTCGTACGACGGCAGCGACCGGGACGACGGCGCCCAGGGCCGAGGGGGCGGAGCCGCAGACTTCCTCCACCAGGGCGGCGCCGGGGGGCAGCAGCCCGCCATGGTCCTCCTGCGTCCCTCGTCGGCCGAGCCCCCGGAGCAGGACGGGACCAACGTGAAGAGGATGAGGCTGGACGCCTGGGTCACATGAAGAGGTGGAGGAGGAGGGTGGAGACGTGTACTTGCCCCCCCTTGACCCCCTCTGACCCCCCCCTCGCCCCCCACCAGCCCTGATGCCCCTGGACACACTTGCATGTACACACACACACACACACACACACGCCCCAGAGGGGGTGTCCCAGGGATCCACGTGTCCCCAGTAGTGCAGAGACACCACGGCGCTCCTCGGTTTCCCAGCATGCCCCTGCCTCCGCAGAGCGGCTGCTGGTCCCGCGTCCTCGCCGTCTGTCCTCGCCGTCTGTCCTCGCCGTCTGTCCCTGCGCTTTGAGTCTTTGAACGCGCTGCTTCGTGGAGTTTTGTGCCGATTGACAGTTGAGTTTGGGGATTTGTGTCAGTTTTGAATATAAAGACACTAAATGAGGAACTTACATCTCACATCAGCGAGACTGCCCCCCCTCTGCCCCCCCTCTGCCCCCCCCTGCCTCCCCCTCAGCCCTCCTCAGCCCCCCCTCTGCCCCCCTCCCTGCCCCCCCTCTGCCCCCCCCCCCTGCCTCCCCCTCAGCCCTCTTCAGCCCCCCCTCTGCCTCCCCCTCTGCCCCCCCTCTGCCTCCCCCTCAGCCCTCTTCAGCCCCCCCTCTGCCTCCCCCTCTGCCCCCCCTCTGCCTCCCCCCCCTCTGCCCCCCCTCTGCCTCCCCCTCAGCCCTCTTCAGCCCCCCCTCTGCCTCCCCTCTGCCTCCCCCTCAGCCCTCCTCTGCCCCCCCTCTGCCTCCCCCTCAGCCCTCTTCAGCCCCCCCTCTGCCTCCCCTCTGCCTCCCCCTCAGCCCTCCTCTGCCCCCCCTCTGCCTCCACAATCCAAACCATGCGGACTCGCTGCAAACAAGCAGCAAGATTTTAAAAATCAGAAAGACTTTTCTTTGAATCAGGGACGAGCTGACGACACATGATGGAGAGAGAGGTGTGTCTGTGTGTGTGTGTGTGTGTGTATGTGTGTGCGTGCGTGTGTGTCTGTGTGTGTGCGTGTGTGTGTGTGTGTGCGTGCAGTTTGTTACCTCAACTGGCCATTTTCAAACACACATGTGGGCAAATTTTCACTCTCAATTTCATCCTGAACACACAGACACACACATACACACGCACACACAGACACACACACACACACACACACACCTGCAACGCGCTCAGATGAGATTATTTGTGTGTGTGTGTGTGTGTGTGTGTGTGTGTGTGTGTGTGTGTGTGTGTGAACAGCAGGCGGCAGGTTGTGTGTAGAGACTCCACAGACGTTTGTATGTGAGTGGTTCAGACTCCGTCACTGATGGAGCGCACTTTACCGTAACCCCCCCCCCCCCCCCCCCTCCCCACACACACACACACACACCTTAACACACACACACTTTAACACACCTGACCCATGGACACACACACTCTGGTCGGAGGCTTTTTATTTAACCGTACAAATGAATTAATCATCACGGCACATCAACCAATCGGAGCAGCGACTCTGTGGGCAACGTCGGTTAAATCAAAGTAAAAGAATGATTTGATTGAATGCGTTATAGAGCGTGAACAAGGAAACGTAACCCAAAGTAATACAGACAGGGTTATGATACAGACAAAATAACATTCATTTACAGTTTACATTTACATCAAAAAGTCAACAATATTTTTTATGAATTTGATTTTACAATGATATATAAATAAATAGTTGGCAGTATTTGGGTACAATGGGGTGGAAATCAGAGCTGCTTCTCTTCACTACGGGGGCCCAGAGGGGACAAAACTAAAGGTTCTCTTGGTTGCAACATGCAGTTCCACCACCAGATGTCAGCAGAGGCCTCCGGTTGTTTCCTTAACGGATCCATCATTTTTACCTGAATAAGAAGAAGAGTTTCCACCATTACAGATGGAATATATATGAATTATCACGAGGTATTTAGTGTAGAACAATAAACGTAATAATCTGTCACTAACATATCAACACAAAACACGCACACGCCTGTTTTAAATCAGCGTCTTTACATCGGAGGTTTCTGCGCCCGTCGCTGCTTGGCTGTAGTTCTTAGCAGGTTTTTGTATTTGTATTTTTTTTAGACGTAAATCGACCTTGAAGGTGAAATAAATGTAACTGATGTCATTTTTGTACCGCGGGTGATGGAGGGGGGCGATTATATTAGGTACATTTCAACAACAACGTGATAAAGAGTCATGTAGCCCCCCCCCCACACAAACACTAATAGTAACACACTACTTCACTCTGCCCCCCCCCCCCCCGTCATGCACTACTCCCACCGTCCTCCTCACTTCACCTCCGAGTGTCCAAAGCTTTGACTGTTAAGACTGTTGCTCCCTGAGCTTCGAACAGAAATACCCCCCCCCCCCTTACGGGTGACACTGAAGTGTGGGTGGGGGGGGGGGGCGCTGTGATCACAGAACAAAGCCGACAATCGTGTTGAGAAATAGCCCCCCCCCCCCCCCGTATGATGTTTAGGAGTCTCACTCTCTTTCCAGTGTTAATTTGTGCTGGTGACTGTTTTTTAATTGTTCTCTGAGAATCGATATTAATTATTATTATTAATTATTATTATTAATTATTATTATTAATTAAGCAGGACGGTTGTCATGGTGACACAACTTCCTTTTTTTCGTGTAGTTTAGGCATCTTGTTTTATTTGGAATTTTATTTTATGAAAGATATTCTAACTCTATTTTTTGTTTTGGGGGGATTTGCTTCCTGTCTTTTTTCTCGGGGGGGGGGGGTTACTGATGTTGCACGTTTTTTCTGACGTTGAAACGAAACAACACAAGTGTAGTGATGTTAGTGCACGTGTGTCCGTGCACGCAAACGCTTCAATGCTGCAACTTCGTCCAATGTACAGACCTCTCGGTCCACACGGGGGGGGGGGGGGGGGGCACACGTCTAACTTATTTCTGACCAGGCATGGGCGAAGAGTAAATCATGTTATAGGAAAATGAAATGTAATGAATATACACCACACAAATACATTTAAGAAAGAAAAAAAGGAAAAAAAGTTTAAAATAAATTATAGCTAATATATTGTGTTCGGCTAGTCGGCTCTTTTCTGTTGTAAAGATATTTTTTGTTGTTTTTTTGGAGAATGATATACAATTTGTGTATATTTTCATAAATAAAGTATGCACTGATGTTATTACAAATTCTATACTGCTTTTACAAAAAAAGGTGTTTGTTATTGTACCAAAGTATCCATTGCCCCCCTGTTTGCGTCTGTTTTACCGTATTTTATATATTAAATAGACAAGTTGACCTACAGAGACGTTTGCTGAGTCTTTTCTTGCGCTGACGTGCTGCCGCCACCAGAGGGCGCTCTGAGACATCACTTCTCTGTGTCTGTCCCGTCCGAAGACACCAAAGACGTTTGGACGCGCTGCTCTCGGTGCCGTTCATACCCCGTTGTCTTCACGCAGGAGGTCAAAGGTCAGTGTGTCACCTTCGCACTGTTCAATATTATTATAGCAAATATTACATTTGCTATAATAATATATATTAATATAGCAAAGAAGAGGAGCAGCCACAGCTGACGTCGTCACATTCCATCCGTCTCCTTCCTCCCGGGCCCCATCAGCACGTCCCCAAATAGCCGCCATTGTTCAGGATACGGACTAATGGCGGACGGGGGGGAGGAGGGGGGGGCACACATTCCCTCCCCTCTCACGGCTGTTTGCCTGCCGGGAGGTTTTGTTAGCTTTGCTATTTGGAAGTCCGTGAAGCTTGGGATGTTTATTGAGTCCCAAAACACACACACACACACACACACACACACACACAGCGTGTCTGCGTGTCTGTGTGTGTGTGTGTGTGTGTGTGTGTGTGTGTGTGTGTGTGTGTGTGTGTGTGTGTGTGTGTGTGTGTGTGTGTGTGCGGCAGCAGGTTTCTTTGACTTTGCCTTGTTGGTTTTTGCCTTTGTGGTCTCCTCATTGGTCTCTTTTAAATAACAGACATCTGTTAAACAAGACATTAAATAACTCTTGATATTTGTCGGCAAATCACCGTTTTCCTGTAACCAGCGCCTCCGTGCAGACCTGGTTGACCGACACTGATTACTTATTACTTATTACTGTACCATTGGATTTTCTCTAGACACATTTGCACATTCAGCTGATTACCTGCGATGCACAAAAATAATTATTGGTTCCACCAGCGATACATTTAAATCAACCAATTGGACTGTCTTTATTTTCCCAGACAATTAGCAGGACATTAAAACTTATACATTATAACAGGATGCAAACGGTAATATTGTAGTAATATTGTTATCCTGTGATTACATGTAAGTTTCACTGGCGTTTGTTGGCCACAGAGTTTGTTCTCTGTAATAAATCCAATATCTGTCATCACTTCCCTTTTAGGAGCTTTGACTAACTGCGTTTCATTCAAAAGCAAAGCCGCCTTCTGTGGTCTGAATGAAACACGACACCGATACAAATCAGCCGCAGACAGGCCAATAAGAAGCAAACAAAGTAGTTGACTTTTTGGACCAGCATCATTTACAGGATTTACATGATTCCATCATGCATGTAGAGCTTGGACTCTGCAGAAACACGAGCAGTGTGTGAGGAATCGCCCCCTCTGGTCCCATCGATTTGCATCAGTCGGTAGATGGAATGAGATTAAGCAGCAATCAATAAGGCTTTAACTTTCAACTTTCACCTTCTCTGCAGATCTCATCCTCCGATGGGCTTAAAGAGCTGGAACAATCAGGGTAGAAGGACAAGTTGTTGATCTTTGGAGACAGAATTGGCACTTTGGTGCTTTGTGTCACCGAGGTGTTTCCTTCAGGCCGAGACAAAGACAACCTTTTCCTCGGGTCGACTGTCGGCGGAGACGTTAACGATTCATCACTGCATTTCTCATAATCTTCTCAATGTTCGTGAGATACACTTGATGCCTCCGCATCAAGTGTTGAGCCTCTTTCACTTGGGCTTTGGATCCTGTGAGATGTCGATTTCTCCAGGTCCGCTGATGACGTCTGTGATCTTCTGTAACATCAGCGCGCGTCAGCATGGACGACATGCAGGTTCTGGCGAGGTGCATCGGTAAGTGTAGTGGAAGGTGCAAGTTGCCGGTGCACTCTGGCGTCAGGCCTCTTCCTGCTCAGTCTTTTCCTCGACGGACCTGCTGCTGTGCAAAGTGAGCGAAGTAACTCCGTGGCGAGCTTCTCCAATTCCTGTTCCACAAGTCGGTCCAACTCGTCATCGTCGCACATGTCTGCGGGTGTCGTGGATTTGGTGAGCTCTTCGGTTTCTGCATCCGATAGTCCCTCGCTGGCTCCTGCCTTCAGCAGGATGGGAGTCTCACCGTGACACCCAACGGGAGGAGATCCCGGATCGTGCTCCTCGTGCAGCGACGCCCCTTCGGCCTGCTGGGCCGACGTCGTCTCCAGGAGCCTCCCGAGGTCGCGAGCCGACGCCATCTCCTTCTCCAGGGCCCGCAGCTTCAGCTGCCTCTCGCTCTTCTCGCCGAGTGACTCCTCGAGCCGACTCAGCTGCCCCCGATGGGCCTCAGCCGCCTCCTGCCAGGCCCAATGTGGGGGCCCTTTGGGAGTACTCCCGCCCCAGCTGTAGGAGGTCTGGGGCCTGGGTGCCCCCCGGAGGCAATGTGGGGGCCCTTGGGGGCAGCAGGGGTTGTATTCTTCAGTGTGCGAGGCTCCTGTGAGGCTCCGGCAGTGTGACTGCCAGCAAGAGGCTTCCCTTTCACACCGGAGGGGCAGCTGGGAAGGAGGGAGGAGGGATGGAAAAGGGAGGCGACTGCAGGCGGGAGAAGGGAGGGGGGAGGAGATGAGGAAGGATGGGGGAGGGGGGGGAGGAAAGAAGATGGGCGGAGGAGGAGGGCTGGAAGAGATAGGAAAGGGAAGAGAGAGGCGGTGATGCATCTCCAGCGTTAATGATGATGCTTTTGTTGCTGGGTTTATGGAAATGCTTGACGTTTCCTAGCGGGTACACGGTGTACATCACGTAGACTTCACCACTTCATCCATTGAACAGAGAAGAGATCTGATGCTGCAAATATGTTCATATATGCAGAAAAGTCAAGTTGTTTTTTTATTCATACATGTATATTAGTGCTGTCATTAGCATTATTTTCACTTGTGTTGATCTTCTTACTCACGTGAAACAGAAAGGAGTTTGGAAATAAGAATGCAACTCAACACTGATTTCAAATCTCTGCCTATCGGAGCATTTATTTAACTTCCCCCTGCGTCATGCAGCTGGTGACACGGGCATTTACTGGAGCGTGTCTGATATTAAGCATACAGTTTGTACAAAGACATCCAATGCATTGGACAGGGGGCCTTCAGGGACCAGAACAGCAGGCTGGCGATGAGCACACGGCCCGGTGGGGTCAACGCCACCCTCCATGTGGACCTGCAGTTAAGGGGTTCAGGTTAAAGGGTCTGTTCAGCCAAAAGTAATGTTTAGCTTCTTATGGTGAACATTTCTACAGAACTGAGTCATTTTCACTTAGTTATTTATTTTTTAGAATTTTGTAGGAAAGATGACTTGTTTTTAGAGTTGTTCCGATTCTAGTATCGGAAATGCCTCCGATAGTCCAGGCACCGTTAGCTACCGCTAACTCACGTTAGCTCAGGAGCTGACGTTAGCTACTGTTAGAGCTAACCAGAGAGAAATGTGGAAATACAGAAATGTAGAAATCGCTTTATTTAATGATGTTCCGTTTGGATATCAACTTATATTAATACATTAATGTATTTATTCATTCACACATTTATTCATGCATGTATTTATTTATTTATACATTTATTGATGCATTTGTTTCTTTACACATTTCTTCATTTAATTGAATCATGTATTCATACTTGAGTCATTGGTGGTCCTCCATAGGGAAGGAGGGGCTGGTGCAGATACCAGCGCAAGCCAAGCGATTTTACAACCTCAGGGAGCTTCGCACCAAAACACCGGCAGTGCCGATAGCACAGCTACACAGAGCCTACAATAAAACGGCCCGTTACTGAGACACGCATTCATTACAACAGTCAAAGGAGAAAGATGTGTCCAATCCTACCAGCAGCAACACACAACCCGGTTCCATTAAAGGAAAAATGGGGTTTGTGACAGGGAGACACTGCAAAGGACAATACACGCTGTAATGCCCATCCCAACACAGCCGAGGCCTTTAGGTAGTGATGCTACGAGAGGCGCCGGCGCTTCGGAGCGTGTGTCGAGTAATGGAGGGGGCGTTTCTGCGAAGCGTGTTTCGAGGCTCGCTTCATTGGGGGAGGAGCCAAAAATGATGACGTCCGAAGCCTCGCTGCCCGGCTCTACCACGTGACTGCTTCGGCAAGTGGTTCGGATTTTGCCGGGAGGTTTGACAGCAATATAAACCCCTCAGGCGCCATTCAAAATGTGGGTTGTTAGTGGAGAGTTGCGGTCAGCTGAGAGTTCGGATAGTTTGGAGAGCGTTTATATAGTTTGGAGAGTTTGGAGAGAGATAGTTTGGAGTTAGGAGAGCGAGGAGAGAAGGATATGCAGCCAGCTGTGAAGAGGAGGATTTCCCCCGTGTGGGAACACTTTGATTTGATCACTCCTAATAAGGTAAGCTAAATCTAACTATTTCAGACACATTGTTTGCTTATTAAGAACTGTATTTTTCAGTTTCTTATTTTATTCAAAGGTGAGGTGTCTATTGTGCTCCAAGGAGTTGGGGTACAATAACACCTCATCCATGCTAAGGCATCACTGTGCCTTGCATGAGAATAAGAAGGAGCTTCACACAGCCAAGGTGAGTCATTACTATATTAAAAATGCACCATAACAATTGTTTATTTGCATTTATTGTGCAAATAATGACAGGTGACAGACGCTGTATGTATTCTCTTTTAACCAGCCACAAGAAAACAAGAGCTGCGTGAATTACTGTATCGAAATGTATATAGACTTTCTGACTTTCTTTGTGCACGCCAGCCTCTTCTGTACCTGTCAAAGGGTGTTTTCAAAGGCCGGAGAGGTTGTGTCAAAAAAAAAAAAAGCAATCGTTTAAAACAAAAGGACTGTTGAGAAACTTCTATTCCTAAATAAAAATGAATAAAATGTCCCCTGTCCTGTACATCATTGTCCAAGTTCCACAAGCGTATTCAGTCCCCTCTTCCTAGTTCCACAAGCACCTTCACTGTCTTCTGCCTGCTTAAGCCCATGCCATTGTCCTAAAGTGACAATAACATTAATACACAACCTGACATATCATATGACGTTACTATTTTGGAAAAAAAATGACAGAATATATTCAAAAAATATATTATGCACACGTGATCATTTATGTCCAGAATGTATTTGATCATACATTTTTGTAATTCAGTTATTCCCAACAGCCATAAACCGACACAAAAATCCAATGCATCACATTATGTGGTTCAGTTACAGCTGCCTGTAATTATACACTTGGCCAGTAGGTGGTATCGTGAGCACATGAAGCATCAAGAAATGAACCTTTACTCGAACCAATTGGCTGAAGTGTTGCGAGGCTTCACGAGGCTTCATCTCGCCATCACTACATTAAACACACTGCATTACCTGTTGCACGTTCGTGACTGCACCGCGAACACGAGAGAACCAGAGCGGAAACGTTCTTCCAGCGACAAAGAGCGACGAGTGTTACAGGTCAAACCCCCCTGCCTATAGAGCGCGCAGTGACTTCCTGATTGGTCCAGAGAGAGTGAGTGAGACCACCTGCGACCAATCAACCTGCTACACACGCAAGAGGAGGCGGGAAGGCGCGCAAGCGGGTCACGTGTCTGCGTCTCCTTCCGCGTCTCTGAAAACGCGGAAGCATCAACTCGACTTCATTCTGCGTTCACACCACTCGAGCGAGTTTATCCGCCCGACTATTTGTAGTTATTCCGCTTCATCCGCGCCGGAAGGAGGATGTTAAAGGTGATTAAAGTTGGTTAAAGGTGGTTAAAGGTGATTAAAGGAGGTTAAAGGAGGTTAAAGGTGGTTAAAGGAGGTTAAAGGAGGTTAAAGTTGGTTAAAGGTGGTTAAAGGTGATTAAAGGAGGTTAAAGGTGGTTAAAGGAGGTTAAAGGTGGTTAAAGGAGGTTAAAGGTGGTTAAAGGTGATTAAAGGTGATTAAAGGTGGTTAAAGGTGGTTAAAGGTGGTTAAAGGTGGTTAAAGGAGGTTAAAGGTGGTTAAAGGTGGTTAAAGGTGGTTAAAGTAGGTTAAAGTTGGTTAAAGGTGGTTAAAGGTGGTTAAAGGTGGTTAAAGGAGGTTAAAGGTGGTTAAAGGTGGTTAAAGGTGGTTAAAGGAGGTTAAAGTTGGTTAAAGGTGGTTAAAGGTGGTTAAAGGTGGTTAAAGGTAGGTTAAAGGAGGTTAAAGGTGGTTAAAGGAGGTTAAAGGTGGTTAAAGGTGGTTAAAGGTGGTTAAAGGAGGTTAAAGGTGGTTAAAGGAGGTTAAAGGTGGTTAAAGGTGGTTAAAGGAGGTTAAAGGAGGTTAAAGGTGGTTAAAGTTCGCTCTGGACGTTCTGGACAGAAGGGAAGAGGAGAGACGGTCTGTATGTTTCCTTCAGAAGGGTTGAGGGTTATTTTCCGCGTATTGAGCTGTTCAATGAGACGCAGAGTAAAGTGTTCACATCTCTACCAGCAGGTGGCGCAATACGTGAATTTAAACCACAGACATAATTGTATTTAACTGTGTTCATGTTTTCTATACAGGTTATTACATATGTATTTAATGCTGTTTATTTCATGTGTTGTTTAGGGTTCGTATTACGCTTCGTGTTTTCGTTTTATAAGAAAAAAACAAAAGGGATTTTCGAAAGTGAAAGTGCGCAGTTTGTCTTGTTTTTCTGGTTTTAAAACAACCGCACAGGCTGAACCGATGGGGCCGGAAACGGGACGGTCTGTCCTACGTGGGACGTCCTGCTTGCGTCATCAGCTTTACCTCCACTGCTCCCGTTGCCCAGCAACCTTAAAACCCCCAACACGTTTAAAGTGCAGATAGAGAAGATAATCTTATTTAATTTAGGAAGATGCGCTTCTCCTCTGGACTTTGATTTATTTCAGGCTGAGAAAAGAACATTTTCCGGTTATTTTAAAGCAATTAAGCACTTTCAGCTAAAAGTAATAATGCAATGTCAAGGCCGAGGAGATTCCATCCATACTGTTACAAATAACAGCAAACCCATTTATTAACTTGAACGCAAGGACTTTCTCTTTGTTTCTTGCGTAGGATACGCGCTGATGTAACTGTAACTTTAGATGTTACAGAACGTGTCCACGCTACAGAAGCTGAATGTCACCACACACATCGTTCTCCTTCAGCTGGATGCTTCCTGCTGCTCCATGAAACACTAATGTAAAGGTGGTTTATAATCATCTGTATTATACAAACTATGCACACACATGATTATTTGCCTTAACCATTTCTTTTTATGTTGATCACACTAATGGAGGCAAGCAGAAGTTTCCTTCAGGAAAAGCACTTAATAATAATAATAATAATCTGCCTTGATTGTGACACTTTGAAACACGTCAGTAGGACTTGTAACATGACAGGAGGACATGTTCATCTCTACCAGTAGGTGGCAGTATATGCTCATAGAAAGACTTCAGTTGTGTGTTAATTATCTCGGTTACTGAGGCAGATGCATTTAATGCACATGGTTATTTAATTTGCTATCTATCGTTAATTTGAAACCTTAGTTGCATAAATGGTGTATTTGTATCTCATGGAAGAGTGAACATGAAGCAATAAACAGCAGACCAGCTGCTCTTTATGTCGGATACACAACATGTATTTACCACCAGATAACACTGGTCTGCTGAAGCTGCTCTGAGAGGAAGACTTTTTAAAACTGTCCCTCAAAATGTAGACGAGATGCTAGTTTAGTGAAATAGAGATTTAATACAGGAGGAAAGAATGTTTGGACACGTTGTCTCTGGTGACAGAGAGACGTCTTCATCTTGAAATACTATATTTGTGTCCTCTAGTTCCTCCATCACCAAGGTCAAAGGTCACATTTACCCAGAGTTCACTGTGTGTCCTCAGTAGAGCAGCAACCAGGAGGCTCATGTGACTCTGGAGGAGCTGAGGGGGACAATCTGTCCACAGGACGACGCGCAGCGTGTCCTCCACGTATCTGTCCTTTATGGAGGGAAGAGCTGTTGAAGATATTGCTGTTCAGTATTCACAGTGTGCTGATATTTCTGTTTTTCTGATTTCACACACAATTATTACACGAACACAATAATGCGTAATGAAGGAGATGGACTCACATCTGCATTCTGATGGATGCACCACTGTGGTCACATGTCCTTCAGCCTTTAACCCTCAGTACAGGAGGAGCATTTAAAATGACGTCTCTTCACATGTTAACAGGGTTTAAAGAGGGAAAAAGAAAGTTTGTCTTTCTCCAGAAGTCTAAACTTTACCAGAAGACAACAACACAAAGTGTCCCATGAGCGTTTTAGTGTAGAGGTGAAGGAGCTCTGTGTGTTTGTCCTGATGAAGACTGATAATGTGTAAGCTCTCCCAGCAGGTGGTGGTGAAGGTGTGAAGGTGGGACTCTGCTATGAATCAGGCTGAGGACCCAGAGGACGGAGTCCGTCCCTCTGAAGACCCTCTGTGTGGGGAACATGACAGCCAGACCAAAGCTCAGAGGTGAGAGGACCATCTCCAGCTGTCCTCCACTCGTCTCCATGTCCCAACGTCTGTGACTCACTGACTCTGGTTCTACATGTGTGACCAGGACCCATCAGAGACCTGGACCTGGACCTGAACCCAGCTGTGTGTCCATGAAGAGTAACCGGTCTATGGATCCTCCTCTATTCTTCAAAGATGTCCGTCCCTCTGCTGATGCAAGGTGAGGGTCTCAGGCTGATGATGAGGTGTTTCTATCAGACTCTCTGGTGGAGGTTCTGGGGTTCTTGCTCCAGGGCCCTTCAGCAGTGTCCAGTGAGGGAGGGACAGCTCCATGGAGGACTTGGTGAGACCTGATGGGACTAAACACCAGCAGGACCAGTAGACCTGAACCACTACAGGGAGTCATGTGGTCCACATCCAGACCTCACGTCATGGACCTTTACCTTGTTTTGGTCTCTGTGAGGACGGACACCATGTGACCTGATGCTTCATGATTAGATGATGTTGTGATGATGTAATCTCAGTGTTTCTTTCAGGTCACATCAGCAGAGAGGAAAGTCTCCTGAACCCAGATGTGTGTCCATGAAGAGTGATCGGTCTATGGGTCGACCTATAAACTTCAAAGATGGAGGCCGTTCTTATGACCCAGAGTAAGTTCTTAAACAGGTGAAGAACTGTTCTGATCCTCAGTTATGAACAGTGTTTGGAATAACGCCGTTTAAAATAACGGCGTTAGTGTTTCAGTAACGGGGTAATCTAACTAATGACTTTTTCCGTCGTTACTGCGCCGTTACCGTTACTGGACGTTAAATGCGGTGCGTTACTCTGCATTGATGGATGCAGGTCGGCGGCGGTGTCGAACCTCGCGCGACGTTAGCAGCTGTGCTGTCATGCTGAAAGTGCAACATGTTTCAGAGGCAGTACAGATTTCTTTCCGGTGTTACGTCCTACTGGTTTGCCTGCGCGAGTGTTTGTGCAGCGGCAGATGACGATAACGATTACGATTTTACAAGTGAGCTGTAGGGAAGTGGGTGCTCAGGGGACCCGGAATAAGGACGCTGAGACGTGGATGCAGGGCAATCAAGTCTTTTATTGAGTTCTTTCTCCGCCCTTGGTTGCTCGGGACAACGTGTCCCGGGCTCCTGGCCCGCTCTCGTGCCCGTGGCCAGCTCTCCTCGGCTTGTGGCCATACGTGCTCCCATTGTCTCCAACAGAAAAAGACCCCGCTCGCCTCTCCCCGACCTGTCTAAATACTGGGAGAGAGCACACCGGTAATTCCCCCCAGCTGGAGGTTTATTGCCTCCAGCTGGCACCGTTCCCAGAGCCGCCCCTCCTCTCTCTCCGCTGCCGACGTCCTGCAAACCACGCCCAGCCACCACATGAGCACTACATCACTGCCACGTATAAAAAAATACATTGAAGAAAATATATTGAATAAAAGATGGCCACGACCTGGATTCGAACCCTGTGGAGGAAAATAACGACACGTCCCAAGACGGCTGCTCTGCACCGTCGGCCAATCGAACTTAGAAACTCCACAGAACGAGCAACTAATGTGCACATTATGTGCAGGAGCAAAAACGTTGTCGACATCCGTTGTAAGCAACTCTAATTTTTTAACAGTAACGCAAATAGTTACTTTCCCTGGTAACAAGTTACTTTTATTGTAGAGTAACTCAGTTACTTTTTGGAACAAGTAGTGAGTAACTAGAACTAATTACTTGTTTAAAGTAACGTTCCCAACAGGTTATGAATCACTGAAATGGTCGTGCTTGTTTAAAGTGTTGTTTCCATGACGATCCATCATGGCAGAAGCCGATATCTTTACCTCATGTTGTCTTGGTGTTGATGGTCCAAGCACCATGTGAGCTGATGGTTCATGTTCCTCCACAGAGAGGACCAGGAGAGCTCAGAGGTTCCCACAGGTCCGTCTGCCCAGCAGCATCAAACACACCTGGACTCCATCTTCATGGTGTGTACATGTAACAACTACTTTAACATCTCTCAGTTCACCATCATCTCCATGCTGCACTTTGTAGACCAGTGGATCTTCAGTCTGTCCAACATGGACCTGATGGTGGCTTCCATGGTTCTAGTTGGTGTCATTCATAGAATGTTCTGTTCCAGCTGCTGGAGGAGGAACATCCTCACTTTTGTGAAGAACGAGCTGAAGAAGATCCAGAAGGATTTGAGTTCAGGTTACCCAGAATGCTTAGAGAAGGAGGATGAGGAGGTGCTGGATGAAGAGCAGAGGAGGAGCAGAGAGGCGTTTGTGAAGATCTCGGTGCACTTCCTGAGGAGAATGAAGCAGGAGGAGCTGGCTGAGCGTCTGCAGAGCAGTAAGAGGATTCCTCTAAAGACTCACCATGCTGATGAATGAGACCTTCACTGATGTCTCAAGAGATGGACAGAATATATTCATGGAGTCATTCTCTGAGGAAAGGACATGTTGAAATCTACTCTGTGACTCATTGATCTTCTCTGTTGTCTTCATTCAGGACTTCCTGCTGCAGTTTGTCAGCGTGAACTCAAATCCAACCTGAAGAAGAAGTTCCAGTGTGTGTTTGAGGGGATCGCTAAAGCAGGAAACCCAACCCTTCTGAATGAGATCTACACAGAGCTCTACATCACAGAGGGAGGGACTGCAGAGGTCAATGAAGAACATGAGGTCAGACAGATTGAAGCAGCATCCAGGAAACCAGCCAGACCAGAAACAACCATCAGACAAGGAGACCTCTTCAAAGCCTCAGCTGGAGGAGAGGAACCAATCAGAACAGGTGATGACTAAGGGAGTGGCTGGCATCGGGAAAACAGTCTTAACACAGAAGTTCACTCTGGACTGGGCTGAAGACAAAGACCACCAGGACCTACAGTTCACATTTCCATTCACCTTCAGAGAGCTGAATGTGCTGAGAGAGAAGAAGTTCAGCTTGGTGGGACTTGTTCATCACTTCTTCAGTGAAACCAGAGCAGCAGGAATCTGCAGGTTTGAAGAGTTCCAGGTCGTGTTCATCTTTGACGGTCTGGATGAGTGTCGACTTCCTCTGGACTTCCACAACAATGAGATCCTGACTGATGTCACAGAGTCGGCCTCAGTGGATGTGCTCCTCACAAACCTCATCAGGGGGAAGCTGCTCCCCTCTGCTCGCCTCTGGATAACCACACGACCTGCAGCAGCCAATCAGATCCCTCCTGAGTGCGTTGGCATGGTGACAGAGGTCAGAGGGTTCACTGACCCTCAGAAGGAGGAGTACTTCAGGAAGAGGTTCAGAGATGAGGAGCAGGCCAGCAGGATCATCTCTCACATCAAGACCTCACGAAGCCTCCACATCATGTGCCACATCCCAGTCTTCTGCTGGATCACTGCTACAGTTCTGGAGGAGGTGTTGAAGACCACAGAGGGAGGAGAGCTGCCCAAGAGCCTGACTGAGATGTACATCCACTTCCTGGTGGTTCAGTCCAAAGTGAAGAAGGTCAAGTACGATGGAGGAGCTGAGACGGATCCACACTGGAGTCCAGAGAGCAGGAAGATGATCGAGTCTCTGGGGAAACTGGCCTTTGATCAGCTGCAGAAAGGCAACCTGATCTTCTATGAGTCCGACCTGACAGAGTGTGGCATCGATATCAGAGCAGCCTCAGTGTACTCAGGAGTGTTCACTCAGATCTTCAGAGAGGAGAGAGGACTGTACCAGAACACAGTGTTCAGCTTCGTCCATCTGAGTGTTCAGGAGTTTCTGGCTGCTCTTCATGTCCATCTGACCTTCTTCAGCTCTGGTGTCAATCTGCTGTCAAAAGAACAAACAACCCTCCGGCGGTCTAAAGTCTCTAAAGACAAACCTGAACCAAAGCGTCTCTACCAGAGAGCTGTGGACGAGGCCTTACAGAGTCCTAATGGACACCTGGACTTGTTCCTCCGCTTCCTCCTGGGTCTTTCCCTGGACACCAATCAGACTCTCCTACGAGGTCTGCTGACACAGACAGGAAGTCTCTCACAGACCAATCAGGAGACAGTCCAGTACATCAAGGAGAAGATGAATGATAATGTGTCTCCAGAGAAAAGCATCAATCTGTTCCACTGTCTGAATGAACTGAATGATGCTTCTCTAGTGGAGGAGATCCAATGGTACCTTAGATCAGGACGTCTCTCCACAGATAGACTGTCTCCTGCTCATGTGGTCAGCTCTGGTCTTCATCTTACTGTCATCAGAAGAAGATCTGGAGGTGTTTGACCTGAAGAAATACTCTGCTTCAGAGGAGGCTCTTCTGAGGCTGCTGCCAGTGGTCAAAGCCTCCAGCAAAGCTCTGTAAGTACAGAGAGAGTTAGATTCATACATCAGGACTTAAACATGCTGCCATCTTTGCTACTTATTGTTCATATTTTCTTCATTGTTGTCTCTTCAGGCTGGACGGCTGTCACCTCTCAGAGAGAAGCTGTGAAGCTCTGTCCTCAGTCCTCAGCTCCCCGTCCTCTAGTCTGAGAGAGCTGGATCTGAGTAACAACGACCTGCAGGATTCAGGAGTGAAGCTTCTGTGTGCTGGACTGGAGAGTCCACACTGTGACCTGGAGACCCTCAGGTCAGATTGTTAGTTTGTCTTCAATGACGTGTCTATGGAACTGTTGAACCAGAGGAACTAATCTTAGAGACAAAACTTGGGGCTAAAAGCCATTTTTATGAATTAATGTCTCTTTCCATGAAATCACAACAGCCTTGTAGACGAGAACTATTTAGCACACAGTAGCTTGATGATAGACGGTCTGAAACACAATGTTGCTTCACGATAGAACATCACATGTTTATCCTGTTGTTCCTGTTATTTCGGCTTTGTGATGTCTTGTTTTATATAAATAATGAATGAAAGCAGAGGTGGGAAAGAGAAGATTTTAATGTGTGTCTCTACAGTGATGATCTGCTGAGAGTGATGGCTGATTATTTCTGATTTGATGAAGATTCATTGCTCATTTACGTTCACTTTGTTCTCTATCTTTCTTTAGAAGGAGTCAGATAGATGATAGAGAAGCCTAACTTTGTATTTAACTAATGAACAATATAAAATATCCCTGCCTCATCCTGATATTGATAACACAGTAATTCCTGCAAACAGGAGAGCACAATAAACCTCATTGTTTAAAGTAGAACAAAAATAATTGCAAAACTTTCACTGAACATGATTTTTTTTTATTATTACTGATCGTAATTTAGTCCAAACTCCTCATCAGAGGATTTTACGTGAATAGAAATGTTATTTTTGTTTTTGTTTGTTGTTGTCTCTTCAGACTGAGTGTCTGTCACCTCTCAGAGAGAAGCTGTGAAGCTCTGTCCTCAGTCCTCAGCTCCCCGTCCTCTAGTCTGAGAGAGCTGGATCTGAGTAACAACGACCTGCAGGATTCAGGAGTGAAGCTTCTGTGTGCTGGACTGGAGAGTCCACACTGTGACCTGGAGACCCTCAGGTCAGGATCCAATCAATGTCCCCTCTGTGTCTTTATTCACATCAATGGTATTTCTGACTTCATCAGATTGTTTCTGCTTGCATAGTTTAAATCAAATATGTATTTTTCAAGTCTTTGTGAAGGTGTTGGGATTGTTTTATTGTGTCTGGTCCTTTTGTCTTGTCATTTCCTGTTTTACTTTGAAATAGTAACTCTGCACTCGTTCAGGTCACTTACCCTCCTCATGTGTCACCAGTCTAAGGGCCCTTTCTTAATGCCTTAGACGGCGAGAACGGACTTGTGCTCCCGCAAGAATAGACTCAGGAGTCCTGACTCACGGGTACGAGAGAACGGAGAACGGCCATTTCCACGATTGGAACAGCAGCTGACTTGCAATTCAGAGACAGTAATATTATAATGTAACAAATTACTTAGAAATTACAGTAACAAGTAATACATAATGTATTACGTTTTTGAAGTAACTTGCCCAACACTGCATGTTGTGATGGGGACTAATCCACGGACCCAAAAAGGGCCTGTCTACCCTTTGTGTTCTTCTCCCTAGTTATGCAAGATAAAAGTCACATGTTCTTGTCTAAAAAAAAACATCCCCCCCTCTGCTTTTTTGTCAAATCGCACCCTGTATATACATATATACTTACAGTTGTTGTTGCTGAGGTGAAATGCATTCTGGGATACTTGGCTCTCACTAGAACAGACGAGCCTGCTCCGATGCATGCCCGGTGAAATGGGCGGGCGAGTCACATCCGGGTATTACGACCGTTCTCGGCCAGATGCGGACTTTAGATCTGGAACGGTACTCAGGCTGCGACTGATGACGTTTCACGAGTCCACGAGAACAAAAGTCCACACAAGAAGGCATCTTGAGAAAGGGCCATTGTCTCCCCTGATTCCCGATGGTGTCCACCTGCTCTCTGTTCCCCTCCATGTGTACTAATAGTCTGGCCTCCCTTTGTCCTGTGCCAGCGTGTTCGTTTCTGTCCTTGTGTTCGTGCGTTCACTAAAGCCACACCGTTGTTACCAAGCCTTGAAAACCAGGTGGTTGTGTTCTGCTCCGTTGGTTTCCTCCAAGAGAGTGATTCTGACTTGGTGAGGTTTTGTATTATCGGTTTAGTCGTATGGTTAAAGTCTTCATAGTCCTTTTGTTTTGCTCCTCGAGTGGAGTGACCTTAGTTTGATCATTTTGTAGCCACACCTCTTCCCCAACTATTTATTGGAGGTGTATTCTAGATGAGGCTGACGGCTCGTATTTATTTCTCTGCCTTGGAGATGGTCTTGTCAATAAAGACTATAACTCGCTTGAAAACCCTGCATCTGTGTCCTGTGTTCTGCCGGGTCGTGGCAGTGGCCTTCCAGCCCTCACAGCTCCCTCAGATCATGTGACGTGTGTTGTTTTGTGTGTCTGCAGGCTGTCAGGCTGTCTGATCACAGAGGAAGGCTGTGCTTCTCTGGCCTCAGCTCTGAGCTCCAACCCCTCCCACCTGAGAGAGCTGGACCTGAGCTACAACCATCCAGGAGACGCAGGAGTGAAGCTCTTCTCTGCTGCACTGGAGGATCCTCACTGCAGACTGGAGACTCTCAGGTATGAAGAGACATCAGGTAGAGCTGGAAACCGTTTCTCTGTCCCACTGTGAGCCTGGTTAATAAGACCCTGATGCACCAAGCTGACCTCAACCGGTGAGGAAGAGTAGGCAGGATGAGCCCAAACAGGGAGGAAGGTGCTGACGAGATGGAGAGATCAACGTGAGGTCAACAGACTGTGCCGATGTCCAATACAAAAGCCAGACTCGTGACTCGTTCCACCCCTTCCTCTTATCCGCTGATCCTCCTCAGGTGAATCTAATAAATCATGAAGAAAGTTATTTCAAATAGGAACCTAAAATACATTTAGTGAATACACGTAATTCCTACAATCAAAACAAATAAATGTTTTTTAACAAAACAGAGAACATGGCTCCAACAAGCTTGCAACACGAAAGTGCTCAAGTCAACAAGCAAAGTGAAACAGCTGTTTACTGTGACATGATCAGGGCGATAAAGTATCTCAAAGCCGAGAGGTGAGAATGACGGCCTGAGACAGGAAATGAATCACATGGGCCAAGAAATCAATGGCCCACTTGACAACCTGGCATCGGAAATGCAGAGTTCATAGAGAGCGAGTTGGAGAGGCGGAGACCCGGGTGGAACAGGTAGAGAGCTGGGCGATACAAAGGAAATGTATCCGCTCCCCCAGAGAGTGACAGACTATTCTTTATCAATTACTATTCCATACA
>CM037936.1:844500-899500 GCA_021346845.1 Apeltes quadracus
AGTGGAAGGAGAGAGGAGGGGGAGGAGGGGGAGGAGGAGGAGAGTTTGACCTCTTCCCACCACAATACCTCACCGGGTTATCAAATACTTGGAACGACATAACTGCGATGTTACCGTGGAAACACATTAGGTTCCACATGCTACGGTGGGGGGGAGGAATGGTGGGAGGGAGGAGGCTGGACCGAGGCCAGGGCCGTGAATTAAGACCCACTAATGGCCGAGTGTCGGAGGGAGGTTTGGCTTCCTGTTCCCAGAAACAAGAGAGCGTCTGTGTGATTCACCCATCTTCATCCCGCTGGGAGCGAAGACTTGATCCACAACAGGTTGTGCTGGTGTTTCCTCTCTAAAGTTACATTACATGTAACTCAGGTACAAAAAGGCAGAAGATCCGAGCTCCAGAGGAAGCAGGAACAACATCCAAGGAACTTCAGCATCCAACCATCAAACGACCAACAACCCGACGACGAGCCGAGGAACACAACTGGATGAACACAACTGGATGAACACAACTGGATGAACACAACCGGATGAACACAACTGGATGAACACAACTGGATGAACACAACTGGATGAACACAACTGGATAAACACAACTGGATAAACACAACTGGATGAACACAACTGGATGAACACAACTGGATGAACACAACTGGATGAACACAACTGGATGAACACAACTGGATGAACACACTGAGGAGGCGCAGGTGACTGAACACACGAGGGCAGGAAGAGAAGCTTCTCCAGCCGACATCCTCGCCGGGACTGGCAAAGTCATTTCAGAGTCCAGAGTTGTGCTTCTGTAGAAACAATGCTGCACAGTAAGCCTCCGGCAAAGAGGGGGGGGAGCGAGGGGGGGGGAACGGTATTCCTTTTTTCAAATTGACAAAAAGCTAGAAAAGGCACAGTTCTGCATGCTTTCACTGTCTGACTTCTGGGTGTAATCAACTTTAAATACCTGCAATTACTGTAAATGCTGACTGACTAACAGGAGCCGTAATATGCTAAAGAGGAAAGCAGTGGTTTTAAGGTGGAATAACATCATGCACATTATGGGATGTTACGGACATTGAATGGTCATAGACGCTTTCAGGGCCCAGCTCTTCTGGTCTGTTTACCAGTCAAGTGGAACCAAAATCATTTAAGAATCCACCTGATACGTTTCATATAAAAACAACACCTGGCGAAACACTAATGACCCTGTGGATGTGATTGGAAACTTTTCATAAGCTCTTCAATGGTTCTTTATATCGCCATGGCGCCCAGAAAAGCATTAAGACGCCGCGCGGCAGAAAGGCCCTTCAGGGCGGATGTGAAGAGTCTGGAGGAACATTCCCAGGTAGCACGCAGACATTTGGGTTGAGAGCGCAGGAAGCCGGAGCGAGGGAGCTGTGATGGATTCTGGTAAAGTAAACAGGGGGGTGGGGGAGGGGGGGGGGGGGGGGGGGGGGGGTCACGCAAGAATAGCAGGCCAACAGACAGCGTCAGCAACTCGCAGCGAGTCAGAAGGTCAGATGTGTGTGTCCACACTTATAATAAAGGATATTAAAACGATGGATGACAACATAACATCCGTGTTGGATGGTCGTATGAATAAAGTTGGAGAGGCGACTCTCCTCCTTTGATTCGTCTCCTCCTCCCCAACGGCTTTATTCCTGACTAACGTGAAACAAGATACAAGACTGATAAGAGACCAAAAGAAAGGGAGAAAAAGGACGCATGAGGGGGAGGAGTAGAGGTGAGGAGTGAGGCCAGAGGAAGATGGAGGAGATAGTGAGAGGACGAGGAGGACCAAGACGGAAAAGCAGAAGCGAGAGGAATGCAAGTAAAGGAGCAGCAGGCGTTCTGGTTGGCTGCAACTAAATGACACGTTTACTTAGATACCACTCGTATGGATTTCCTCTGCTCCTCCTCCTCCTCCTCCTCCTCTAATGGAGGTGAATCTGGAACTGTGGGTTAGCTGCAGGTTTTGTGTTGGTGATTACGAGGTTATCATGGAAAATGACCCACAGTTACGAGGTGGGGAGGGAGGGAGGGAGGGAGGGAGGGATGGGAGAGGGGGGGGTTGTGCGTTCTGTAAATAGCTCATCGGTGCACCTGTTTGTGTTCATGTTCATGTGGACGTAACCCCCGATTACTGCAAATTCACATAGTGCCATTAATCCCATTTAGAATAACACACACACACACACACACACACACACACACACATACACACCTATGTCCACTGTCCCCATAGGCTCATCAACTGACCCTCTGAACCTATTTCTGTACGAGTGTGTGTGTACGAGTGTGTGTGTGTGTGTGCGTGCGCCTGGGTCACACACTAGAATATATTCTATGTGCGGTTGTTTATGAAGGCAAACATGTTTGTGTGTGTGTGTGTGTGTGTGTGTGTGGGGGCCTGGAAATAGACTTAGTGGTAATGAGATGTTGAGAGGATTGATCAGGGCAGTGGAAAAACCAACACACACACACACACACACACACACTCTCTCTCTCACACACTCTCTCTCTCAGGGCCTCTACGGGGTGAGAAATCCTTCGAGGTATGACAGCAGCCAACGGAGGAGCTCCGTCAACACCGCTGTCCCCTACAGCAAAGACACACACACACACACACACACACACACACACGGTATGACTGTCATCCATTCACACTGAGGCCAGTTGCAACTTTGACCTTGTGTGTGTGTTTTTGTGTGTGCAGTGTTGGTTTAAACGCACTCTGCAGTGCAGAGTTGAGCGAGTGCGTGATGGAGAAAGTGTATTTTCATGGTGTTTACTGAGCGTGCTGCACACGGATGGACGGACGCTGACCTGTTGTGCGTGTGTGCGTCTGTGTGCGTGTCTGTGCGTGCGTACCAGCTGCGGCGTGTCCTGCAGCAGCGGCAGCAGCGCGGCCTCCAGCAGGCCCGTCTGCTCGGCGCTCAGGCCCTGCCACAGCGACAGCAGCAGCACCAGCAGGTGGGAGGCGCCGCGCAGCCGCACGAAGGCCTCCTCCAGCAGCGCCCGGTTCTGCTCCGCCGCCTCCGCCAGCGCCATCACCTGGAGGAAGGAGTTTAAGGTGAAGCTCTCACTCTCACTGACGGGAACACAGCGGGGTCAGAGGTCAGATCGAAGCGCTTTGTCTGAAATGAAAGGCGGGGTGCAGAGCAGCACAGGTGGAGCTTAAGTTCCAGAGGTGTGGCGGGACCGGGTGAACTCTGACCCGCGGGCCGGGCGGGGTCGCTGCCTCCATCCCTCCGTCAGCACCGACAACAAGAAGAGAGCAGCGGCCTGCCAACAAGAAGGGGCAGGCCGTGGGGGGGGGGGGGGGTGAAAGCAGATCTCCCACTAATGGACGACTGTGTGTTCACGGCAGCGAGTGATCCGCCGGCCCGAGCGCCAACGCACGCCAGCAGCTCCTTTGACAAATGGATCCAGCGCTCGCCACTCGATACTGCGAAAACAGCGCTGCAAGACTCCTAAGTGAAGTGTGTGTGCGCAGGTGTGTGTCTGTGTGTCGGGGTTAGGAAGCCGTTTTGATTCGGGTAACACTAAACTGCATCACAACGTCCTCCTGGAGGGTGTAAACAAAAAGGATTCGCTTCCTCTCGTCTCCGTGGTAACCTGTAAGAAGAAAGTCCTGAAGGTCATCTGTGAGTGCTGCGTCTGTCACACACACGCACGCGCGCACACACACACACACACACACACACACACACACACACACACACACACACACACGCACACACGCACACACACACGCACACACTTTATACATGAAGCCCTTTGTTCTCTTTATTTTCTTCTATGTGAATAAACTCTGACAGTAACGCTGCACTCACTTTAATATCTGGAACTGTTCATGTTGTCCACATGATTCTTGGATTAATCCCCAAAATGTGACTTTTTGTGATGCGAAAACTTCTCGTACCGTCCAGAACTCCTGCATGAAAGCTTGATATCCTGTTACACAATTTATACCGAGTAATACAAACACACACAACTGCCCTCCCCTCAGGGCGTGCGTGTGCGTGTGTGTGTGCGTGTGTGTGTGTGCGCGTTGATAAAAGGGTCCAGGTCCAGTGAAGGGCTTCATTGTCGGCAGCAGCTCAGAGCTCCACACACTCTGATTGATGCCAGCTGAGAGAACACAGACACGTTTAGCCCGGACACACACAGACACACACACAGACACACACAGAGACACACACAGGGCATAAGAAGGTGCACACTGGTGAGCACATGGCTGCTACTTGGCGGGCAAACGGCAGCTGAACTGCGTGCGACCTCAAGCGACCTTCAGCAGGAGCTGCTGGGGTCGTGACCTCCTGGCGTGGCTGAGACCCGTCAGTCTGCCGTGACGGCGTCTTCGCGGCGCCTGATGACTGACGGAGTTGAACACCAGCCGAAGGACGCGGCGTAGCTGCATCGACTACAACTACAACTCACGCTAAACAGCCAATAGACAAACGGCCAAAAGGTGAATAAAGATGAGAGATCATCAGCTTCTAATCACTTCTGACGTTGTTCCCAGAGCTACAAATACACACACGCACACACGCGCACACACACACGCACGCACGCACGCACGCACACACACACATACAGAACAGCAGCAGTGCGATTGCTGTGCTCTCCTCCAGAGGACGACGGGACGGGAGGAAGAAGAAGAAGAGCGACGTGATGAAGACGAGGAGAAGAAATCAAGAGGAAGAGCAGCTGAGCGGGACGATCAATACAGAAGGAGGGAAAGAAAACAGTATAAAGGTTCATTGTGCGGTCAAGCTGTGTGTGCGTTCTCAGTGTTGTCTTAATTAATGAGGCCAATTAGAATCTGTGTTTAACGACAGCTGGGATTACAGAGCCTTTAGCAGGATGACTAATACACACACACACACACACACACACACACACACGCACACACACACACACACACACACACACACAGACACACAGAGTTAACATAAACACTACAGATTATCTGACACACAAACACACGGGAGTGAGACGTCAGATGCCGGGGGGGGGGGGGAGGGGGGGGGGGGGCTTCAACCCGCCTCTACATTCACATCATTTGTGAGTGTGTGGTCCCACGTGGCGGCGCGTATAAAGACGGAGACGGACGGAGACGGAGACCGAGCGATCTCAGATCAGCTTTCTGCTCCCTGGGTCTGATAGACAGACACACAATAACCGCTGTGTTTGAGGTCAAAACACACACAAACACACACTGATAACACTGTCTGTCTACACTCTCACTGATGAGACTCACTGATGTCTTCACGTCCATGTGCACGTGATGGGAGACGATACCAGAGCCTATGAGGCCTCCTGCGCACGCACACACACACACACACACACACACACACACACACACACACACACACACACACACACACACACACACACACACACACACACACACACACACACACACACACACACACACACACACACACACACGCTCCTCTTCAGGTCCAGAGCTGAAGCCGCTCATTAGGCATCGGGAGGAGAGCTCAGCGCTCCTCAGCGCTCCTCAGCGCTCCTCAGCGCTCCTCAGCGCTCCTCAGCGCTCCTCAGCGCTCCTCAGCGCTCCTCAGCGCTCCTCAGCGCTCCTCAGCGCTCCTCAGCGCTCCTCAGCGCTCCTCAGCGCTCTGTGTTTCTAGCTGGCTGTCAGAGGAGCTCCAGTAGGCCGGTACGGCAGCGTGATTTATGAGCCCCCCCCTCTGTTTTCTCTGGGTCGGCTTCTCGTTGACACGTGTGTTCACACGGTCGCCAAACAAAGAGCTTTATTCTCCGCTGATGTGGTGGGAGAAAAGATAATAATAAAAATACATGTGACACTAGAAGAGTGTGAAGAGGGAAAAGGCTCAAATGCTTTAACTCGCTGAGACCCACATTAAGTAAGTCCAATACAACCAGGATGCAAGACACACACACACACGCACACGCTGGGTGGTCCTGAGGGCCACGGAGGCCCCAGACGGAGCAGGGGACTGAATTACAGAGCATGACCCACCACACTGACACCCAGCCTGGGATTATCAGCCGGGCCCAGTACCATGCCACTGGCAGCCCGGGGGCTGCGGGGGCTGACCTCCACAGGGTCAGGGGTGACCTCAAACACACACACACACACACACACACACACACTCTGGTGGAGGCCCGGCCCACCCAGAGCTGAAATAATGAGCGGCTTTGGTGGGTCCAGCTGGATGGAGCACACAGGGGGTTCTGGGTGGAGGACTTGGCCCGGATCAGACGTAGGGTGTTGTTTCCAGACACACACACACACACACACACACACACACACACACACACACACACACACACACACACACACACACACACACACACACACACACACACACACACACACACACACACACACAGGAGGGCATGATGTCATGATGTCACTTCATGACATGTATGACATGTATGAGAGGAGGGGGGGGGGGGGGGTGGGGGTCGATGAACTTCAGTGACGTTCCCTCACCGGCAGGTTAGTTGAGCTTTGTCCCCCGTCTCCCCCGTCTCCCCCGTCCGTATCGCTGCACTTCCTAAAGGTTTTATTTGCTTTTTGAAAGGTTCCGTTCCTGTAGATTTCCCACCTTCCCGAGCTGCAGCACTAAAAACCTCTATTACGGCACCGACACGAAGCATCGCTTATCAGACTACGCTGGAAGAGCTGGAAACATCTGGAAGTGACATCACAGCGCCTGTATGTGGAGGTCAGGCCAGGAGAGAAGAAAGCTGCAAGTGGAAAGGAAGGATATAGATCTCTGACACACACACACACACACACACACACACACACACACACACACACACACACACAGCTGTTTGAAAGTGTGGTCCGGGTCAAAGTTCAAACTGATACACACACACTCACACTATAAAGTAAGGCACTAAAATCAACTCAGGCTGAAGAGCACAAGTAATTACACACAAACAGCACACACCACACACACAGACACACACACACGCACACACACCTGAGACATACACACCTACTGCTGCGCTGCAGCGAGCCCACTGAATGCATCCGCTTCAGAACGCAAACACCAACAGCAGAACTCAAGCAGAACCACGCGGGGACCCCGATGACGCAGAGAGACAAATCCACTCCTCTCTATATGTGCTGTACGTTGCCAACGTGTATGTGGTCTGCAGTGTGTGTGTGCGTGTTTGTGTGTGTGTGTGTGTGCGTCTGGGGGGGGTGGGGGTGTTTAGTCTGAAGCCATATTTAGTCTCTCTGGTCATAAGAGGAGGCCTATAATCACACAGAACCGTCCTCTCTACTCATTACACACACACACACACACACACACACACACACACACACACACTCAGTCCTGTCATTAAGGGTTCACACTAACCTCCCAGGCTGCACACGTGCACACGAGCACAGTGGTCTACGAACACAAACAGCAGGTTGTTTGCATGAAAACTTGTGTAGTGTATGAACATTTTGAAGCATGTCTGCATTTGTAAATATAAAGTACATTTATCTCTTTTAAACAACAAGACAGTGACAGAGACAGCGGGAGAGAGAGAGACACGCACACACACACACACTGTAGAGTTCTGTTTCTCTGTTTCAACACAATGTACACACGCACACACTGAAGCAGGAACCTTTGCTCACCACAAACAACCTGGACACACACACACACACACACACACACACACACACACACACACACACACACACACACACACACACAGCACTAAGTGATGCCATAGTGCTAATTCTAAGTAAACAGAGCCTGTGCTAACGCTATTGTGCTGCTAACATAAGGATAGCGCAGCTTGGTCTTCAGCCCTTAACCCTTTTAAACTTCATTCCAACACAAACGAGTTGTACTCATGTTGCAGTCGGTTCCACTTCATATACTGAACATTTAGTCTCCTAAACCCTTTAACCTCATCCGCTTCACACCTGCTTTCTACCTTTGAACCTCAAACTCATAGATGTTCCCCTTTCCAGTGCATTTAAAGTTTGTATTACTGGCAGTGGAGATATATATATATATATATATATATATATATATATATATATATATATATATATATAGATATAGATATAGATAGATATAGATATATATCTATATCTATATCTATATATATATATATATGTCTTCAATCGGCGTGCACCTTCCCCCGAGCACAGCCTACAGTGGAGACTGGAAGTGGACAGCAGGTCGGCGGTGACCTTTGACCCCGGGTCGGATGAAGGAGGTGGTCAGATGGGATTTGCTGGGGGGGGGGGGGGGGGGGCGACGACTATCGAACTGTTTAATTAAAACCTGCAGGCTGTAATTCTCTAATCTCCTGTCAGCGGGACGGCGTTCCAACACGGACGATTTATTAAATCTCTGCTTGTTGCCCGGCAACAGGTCCCAATGGCGAATGATGCGCTAAGCATGGTGGGAAACCTTTCTTCAGCACGGTGAAAAACGGATAACTTGAGCACAGCTGGACTTATGAATTCATCATTTGTCTTTAAACTGTCAATGCGCCAATCTTCATTTTAATATCCATCCTGCTGCGCTTGATTCAGTCTGTAGGTGGAGCATTGGGTAACCATGGTGATGAGAGACGCCATCTGATCACAAGGACAGGACCATCAATGAAAAGGATGATCACTGGAAACACTTTGTTTGCAGACAAGAAAAATGAAGAAAGGCTGATTCTCTTCTTACTTAATTGACTTTTTTGCACAGAGAATAATCAGAAAGAATCTAAGCGCGTTATCGAACCCTTTACAGGTCTGTCCCATGTTAGTGTCCTCGTACTAAACCCTTTACGTGTCTGTCCCAGGTTAGTGTCCTCGTACTAAACCCTTTATGGGATTAGCCTCCAATGAGCCCCGAGCCGAAACAAAACGATGGAGCCCGGGGGAGCGAGACCCGAGCCAGACGTCTGGTGTTCAGGGAGGGGCTGATTGGGTTCGGCTCCCTCGCTGAACGGTTCCAGCAGAGCTGGATCCAAGACGTCTCGAGGACCCAAAGGGGACCGAACAGAGGCCCGATTTAACCCCCATGCGGGAGGACGGCTTTCGCCCCGTTTGCTCTTCACAGGGAAACAGATTCAAGGGGAAAACTCATTCTCACGTTTGCAGATTCCTGCAGGTTCCTGAAAAAAAGACTGAGAACAGTTTGACTTTTTAAAAGAGCAAAGTCAACACCACGATAGCCTGAGAGCAAAAACACGTTTTTGAGCTTTTCATAGACAGAGTTGCTGTCTATGAAGACAGCAAGAGTCATTCATTCATCAACGAGGACGATGATTGTCGTTGCAAACTACTAACACTGAACTCCATCACTCTGTGGGTCTGTACAAAGGCTCTTCATCAGGGGATAAGAAGACGAAATCCTTCACTTGGGGCGCACACACACACATACACATACACACACACACACACACGCACACAGCATTGACCGTCAGTCAGCTGAATGAAAGACAGCCATTCAGAGATAAGACAGACAGTCACATAAACAGACTGTCTAAAGGAAAACAAACCAGACCACCATCACCTCTGTGCTCCATTCAGCCTTGAGTGTGTGTCTGTGTGTGTGTGTCTGTGTGTGTTGTGTGTGTGTGTGGAGCAGAGGGAGAGAAAGCACTGAAGTGTGTGAATGTGTGTGTAGCTGGGGTGAAACATCTCCAGGGGGAGGTCAGAACATGATTGAGAGAGAGGGAGAGGAAGTTTCCCGGCTCCCATCGGCCCTTTAATCTGATACACAAACACAGGGCAGCTAAGAGGCTGCCATTCACACACACACTCCTCTGCATGCACACACTCGTTAACGTGCACACGACTCCCCCAGTGGACCGTGACACAAGCAGCGCTACACACACACACAAGCGAGACGCAGAGAGAGCGTGAGACGCAGAGAGACGTGAGACACAGAGAGAGACGTGAGACGGAGAGAGACGCGAGACGCAGAGAGACGTGAGACGCGAGACGCAGAGAGATGTGAGACGCAGAGAGAGCGTGAGACGCAGAGAGACGTGAGACACAGAGAGACGTGAGACGCAGCGAGATGTGAGACACAGAGAGACGTGAGACGCGAGACGCAGAGAGATGTGAGACGCAGAGAGAGCGTGAGACGCAGAGAGATGTGAGACACAGAGAGACGTGAGACGCAGCGACCGGCTGTTTGCTCACCGGGTTGGAGCCGTTTTTGATTTGGACCCAAACCTCTAGTGCACATACACATACATGTGGGGAAAGAAGCAGATGTAATCTAGTGAATAGGCAAACGAGGCCGGCTCAGAAGGTGCAGCACAACTTCTACTGAAATATGATTACACACATTAATAAACACGCAGTCACGAGTGAGCCAAATGAAACAGGTACATACATACATATGTATACACATAGTTGAAATGCACACTTCCTCACGCGCTCTCACACACACACCCATGGACAGGAGGAGTGAGAGGCCTGACTGTTGGTGGCGGTGGTCCTGCGCTCCACACTGGGATCTGTGTTCAGCCATGTTTAGAGCTCCATTTGGGGGCAGATAAATCAGGCGGCTGTCTCCCAGAAGCCTCCATTAGGGGCCCCGCGAGGCCCCCGGACGGCCCGTCAGTCACCCCGTCCGTCGGCCCGCCGCCCCCTCTGCCAGCGTTTGAACTCGTAATTACAGGGAGGCTCGGCTCGGCCCGGCAACCCCCCCCCCCCCCCCCCCTCCCGCCCGCGCTCGCTAGCTATCGGCTATGCTAACAGCAACAAACAACGGACGTTTCACCTCCCGAGGGAAATATTTATGGAAACTCTGCTCTCGTCTTCCAATTCTGTAAACCCCTTTACGTTTTTTCTTCATTTCATGTTCAGTTCCGGGCTTTTCCCACTAAATTTGAGAGCTAGTTAGCCGCGCCGCGCTGACCTCTGGCCAACACGGATGAAACAAACCCAGTTAGAGGGGAGAGTGTAAAACACAGGGCTGCTCTGAATGATGGCTTTTTAAGGAGCGGGGGGGGGGGACAACGTTGGTTTGTCTTCTCCGATCCTTCACGAGGTCCCGGCGCCCTGACGCTCGTCCATCACACTCAGCTGAACCGCAGCGTTTCCCCACGTTTTCACGCCTCTCAGGAATTCATGAATAAAATAGTGATATAAAAGGCGGCGTTAACAATGGAACATTATGCCGCGCTGCATAAGCGCAGCCGCAGAGCGGGTAGCGCGGCCCTCTTATCTCCTGACGGCGGCGCGGCTGCATGTGGAGACGCACACCGCTAACGAGGGGGAAACCCCCCCCGTCACCGAAGATTGATGCAGAGAATTCACCCGGCAGACATTCCTGCGAGCCGAAAATGAAAGAGGTGCCTGGTTGACCAGCATTCCTGATTGGCCACACATTCCTCGTGCTCTCTAACAACAGTGCGACTGCTGGCGAGGAGCCGCGGCTCCACAAAATGTCGACTTTACAGCAGGAACTCATCACTTAAGCTTCTGAGCAACTAAATACTTTTTTAAATATAGAGTTAAAGTTAGGTAATCATCTCCTTGTCAAAAGAAAAGAATAAATTGTGAACAAATAAGGAGAAGACACATAAAATGATTGAGCGATGTCTGGTAGAAGAGTGGAGAAAAGCTGACATCATCTAGACAAAGGACCCTATCTCATCGCTTTACAGCATATTAGAATTGAAGTTCATCTGACTATTAGAAACATGGACGTGAAATGTGTCCTGATACAGAAGACAAACGGCTGAGCCGAGCCTCCGAATGCTGACATGAATTATTAATTCGTCGCATTCATCACTCTTCCGACCGGCCGTCGATAGCCTCCATTATGGCGGGCGTGTATACATTACAGAGTGTATAGTGTGTCAGAAACTTCCCGCATCCAAGCCGCTTGGATGCGGGAAGAGGGGAAGACGGAGGGAGAGCGAGCGGGGAACAGAGGGGTGATGGACAGCAGTGACAGCAGAGAGCATTAAGCTGGAGGGGTCGTGATGTCAGAGAGAGCGGTTGACCGCCACGAGGACGAGCAGCGCGAAGCGGGAAGTTGAGGAGGTCTCACAAAGTTCTGCGTTGATGAATACACACGTGTGGAGACGATGACACGGTGATTTCTACCAGAGTCCAGCTGCACACGGTCACCTCGCGCGTCTTACAGACGTGGCCTCTGGGTGCAAAAGGCCGCTAGTGGTTCATCCGCAAGAAGGAAGCAGGCGTGGTGGGGAGGGGGGGGGGCAGAGACGAGGGGAGGGGGGGGGCGGGGGGCGACAGCTGAGACATTCAGCAGAGCCGTGGTGAGCGAGCTGGCTCTGAAGTCACTGTAGTCTCCACTGGCGACTCGTCTGCAGACATCGATAGCCTCGTTTTGGTCGTGGATCCATTTAATGTAAAAGAGTGCGCCTGAGCTCAGAATACAAACGACCTTCTGGTGCACATTTTGATTTTCAATGCCAAGAAACACATCGCTTTCAGTGCGGCTGATTAAACGGTTAAACGCTAAGAAGCGGCTCCTTCGTAGCTCACCTGAACCCGACAGGGGGCCGATGTTTGTTTGGGTGAGGACGGCATTGATCATCACTTTGCTCTCGCCGTTACCGGGCACCAAGTTAAAGACCAAAGCAGTCAGGGCTCAGAGGCAAATGAAGAGATGACGTCACGCTAGGCTAACAACAAGCTAATGGACCGTGGAGCGGATGACCGCCAAGTCGGCCTCTAGAGGAAACAGCCAGCGGCAAGGAAGCATCACTGTGCCCTAGAGACACGCACACGCACGCACGCACACACACACACACACGGCCATAACAGGTTGTGTGTGTTTAAATTAATGTGCCTTAGTGTTTCTGACTGACTGGGTGTGAGCTCACAGCGAATCACCAAAAGGGACGATGTCCATAAATCAGAGTTCGGCTCGATGAGCCAGCACGTCATCGCTGTGTGTCTGTGTGTGTCTGTGTGTGTGTCTGTGTGTGTCTGTGTGTGTCTGTGTGTGAGTTTCGTGGGTCCTCTCACCTGGCTGTAAGTGGCGTCCAGCAGCGTGTCCAGGTTCTGCAGCGGCGCCGGGGTCTTGTCTTTGAAGCGGGTCAGCAGGCGGCGCTGGATGGCTCTGAACTGGACGGCCCTCTCCGACAGCAGATCCTGGTACTGCTGAGCGCTGACACGCAGCTAGCGCACGCACACACACTCTTTACTTGGGAACGCTCGCAGAGCGGTCTGAAGGTCAGGTGGGCGGCGGCGGCGGCGTGGGCGAGTACCTGGAAGTGGTGGTCCACACACAGGAAGTAGTCCTGCAGGGGGAGGGGTCCGCTGAAGCTCTTCTTGAAGTCTTTGACTCCCAGTTTGGAGAAGTGCTGGTCGAACCTCTTCACCAGCTCCTTCGCCACCATCCACATGTCCTCAAAGCGGTCGCTCTGGATGCGGTAACGCTCTGACAGAGGACATGTGCAATGGGAAAAGGGTTTTAAAGAGACCTCACATAGTTGAATATATATTTTCAGCATGGAAGAGTTTGCAACAGCAACATGAAAAGCTCCTCCCGAGGACTCACGGGAGGTCTTGGAGGCCAGCAGGGTCACCTTTGCTCCAGACAGGAACTGGAAAGCCAAACTATTCCCATCCTTATCTTCGGATTTAGCTGAGAACTCTGCAGGGAGACAGACGGCAGCGCGATGAGACAGATAGGACGAGCTTATCAAACCCGTCTTCACGAGCAGAGCTGCTGAGATAACCAGGAGACCGATGAACCCGTGAACACAGACGCACGTGCAACGACTCTCCATCCCAGCTCTGCTGCAGGCAGGACCAGAGGGACGTTGTCCTAAAACTCATGGAGCTCGACTATTGTATTCCCCCCGAAAAGCGGACTGTGCTAAACGTTGGCATTTGGAATGATGGAGCAGGTGAAACTGGTGGCGTGTGGATTCGTGGGGTCGCTGGACGATGACATCAAGCAGCTGAAGCCCACTCAAACCTTCGAGGCTTTACCCGGGAAGATGGCGCCGAGGTCCACCGGCGGCTGGTTGGTGTCCACGGTGATCTTCAGCTTGGTGGCTTTGGCCGGCGAGGACGCGACGCACAGCAGCGCCAGAGGGAGAGCGAAGCGGGCCTGCAGAACCCTGGGGACGCCTGAGGACGGAACGGAGAACCCAATTAGGGGCAGGAACCAACCACTGACATTCCTCATTCTCCCGCTTTGCCTGGAACAAATGGCATTAGATAAACCCCCCCCCCCCCCCTCCACCCTCTGTCCGGTGCAGGAGGGACTCAGCAGAGACACCCGGTCCAGGTGAGGGGGGGTGGGGGGGTGTTAAGGCCAATTATAATACGTGTCCTGAGCTTAAGCGGTGCTGAGCTTGGCAGAAATCCAGACTTAGCTAGAATAACAGAGCGACGGGAAAGGAGTGATGGAGGAAAAGGGTTGTTAAGGGCAGATGGAGCGAGAGGGGGGGGGGGGGGGGGTAATAACAGCAGCGGGTGGAGAGTGGAAAGGAGCCGGCGTGAGAGAGGAGCATCAGATGGTCGTAATTGCCTCCATCTACTGTGAACCGTCTAAACAAATGATTACGTGATGATGTGAAGAGTCCGTTTAGGTTTGAAGCAGAGAGAGAGAGAGTCCTCTCCTGCTCATCAGTGGGGGGCGAGAGTGAGAGAACAGGGGGGGGGGGCGAGCAGCGCAACAAAACATGGAGATCAATGAGAAAGTTGGCTCAGGCCAGAGGAAACATTTTCCCATCTTCACTTCTGCCTCAGCGTTTACCCTGTGTGTGTGTGTATGTGTGTGTGTGTGTGTGTGTGTGCACGTACACACACATTCCGGGGCTGTTCCCACACAGATTCTACCTGCACCACCAACATGTGTTTTCCTACATTCTCCCAAAGCAAACAAAAACAAACAAAATTCCCAACAAAAGGGAGACTGTTTATTGCCTGTGGACGTCTGTTTGATGTTGAATATGTAATTACAGCAAACAAATGTCATAAGTCAACTTGTTTTCTCTTTATCAGCAAGCGCACAAACCGTGTCCCCAAAAAACCTGCACTGAATCCACTGATACAGCGATCCACTCCAGCTGTGGATCTCTGCACAGATGTTTTTCTTCTCTTATTACTGATCTGACATTTCTTAACTATGTGCAGAAGAACAATGTCATAAAAGCCCCATTTTTATTATTACTAAGCAGCGATGAGCTTTTCCTGATGTTCTTCAGTCAATGTTTCTCTCTGACGGACTGAAATGTTTCCACTAGAAAGTACACTGTGTGTGTGTGTGTGTGTGTGTTACTGCAGGGCCTCTAAGCCCACTATACATTACAGGACATCCTATTCTGCATCAAAGCACAAAAACACATTAAAACAAACAATGGCTAACAACTAGGAACACTACTGCAGGACTATGTGTGTGTGTGTGTGTGTGTGCGTGTGCGTGTGCGTGTGAAGGGGGCGCTTAGTGCATTTTTGTACGTCTGCATGTGTGTGTGCGGAACAGATTATGTTTCTGTGAAAACTGTGCAGAGTATGAAGGAATAATAAATGGATATTTATTTATTCCATACGGTGAGGAAGTGTGTGTGTGAGTCTACAGACCTTTGCAAAGTATCAAGTTGCAGGAACATAAACAGTAGGCAGTGGTCTCTTCCTGTATATACAGTAGTGCGTCTGTGAGTGTGTGTGTTTCTCTCCACATAGACTTACCTTTAGGGTTAAGCGCTGCAGAGAGAAAGAGGACAAGCGTGAAAAGGTTAAATGGGGATGATCAGACACAGATCCCACAAGACGGAGGTGTCACTCCTCTCTAGGAAAAGAAGAGGTGGAATGTGCTGGAAGAGGAGGGGATTCCCTGTGAAAACCTCAGATTCTCACACACACGGAAAGTACCGCTGGAGGAGAACAGTGCGCCCCCCCTAGAACCTGAATATGATGAGACGAGCAACTTCCAAACGGAGGATGAAAAACACTTTGTGACTGTGATTCTAAAACATCGAGAGGTGAACCTTGGGCTGAAGAGAAGGAACCTTCATGCAGAAATAATACATCTGAAGACAGTGAACATATGAAATGCTGTAACTATTACTGCAGTCATAGTAATGTTTCCTCCTCAGGTAGGAGAGCTGCTTCGTTATGTTTCGTCCTCAGGTAGGTGAGCTGCTTCGTTATGTAGCCTCCTCAGGTAGGTGAGCTGCTTCGTTATGTTTCGTCCTCAGGTAGGTGAGCTGCTTCGTTATGTTTCGTCCTCAGGTAGGTGAGCTGCTTCGTTATGTTTCGTCCTCAGGTAGGTGAGCTGCTTCGTTATGTTTCGTCCTCAGGTAGGTGAACTGCTTCGTTATGTTTCGTCCTCAGGTAGGTGAACTGCTTCGTTATGTTTCGTCCTCAGGTAGGAGAGCTGCTTCGTTATGTAGCCTCCTCAGGTAGGTGAGCTGCTTCGTTATGTTTCGTCCTCAGGTAGGTGAGCTGCTTCGTTATGTTTCGTCCTCAGGTAGGTGAGCTGCTTCGTTATGTTGCCTCCTCAGGTAGGTGAGCTGCTTCGTTATGTTTCGTCCTCAGGTAGGTGAGCTGCTTCGTTATGTTGCCTCCTCAGGTAGGTGAGCTGCTTCGTTATGTTGCCTCCTCAGGTAGGTGAGCTGCTTCGTTATGTTGCCTCCTCAGGTAGGTGAGCTGCTTCATTATGTTTCGTCCTCAGGTAGGTGAGCTGCTTCGTTATGTTGCCTCCTCAGGTAGGTGAGCTGCTTCGTTATGTTTCGTCCTCAGGTAGGTGAGCTGCTTCGTTATGTTGCCTCCTCAGGTAGGTGAGCTGCTTCGTTATGTTTCGTCCTCAGGTAGGTGAGCTGCTTCGTTATGTTGCCTCCTCAGGTAGGTGAGCTGCTTCGTTATGTTTCGTCCTCAGGTAGGTGAGCTGCTTCGTTATGTTGCCTCCTCAGGTAGGTGAGCTGCTTCGTTATGTTTCGTCCTCAGGTAGGTGAGCTGCTTCGTTATGTTCTGAAAGGCCGATGTGAAGGTCTCATTAACGAAATTCTCCCCGGATTGCAGCACCTGTCCTTTGAAGGGCTTAAAGAGTCGACGGCCTCCTTAAATGTCAGAACCTTTTGTGGGGCTTAAAGCCGGGCACAGTAGCCACCGGGCGGGACGACTTGGGGGGCAAAGGTGGTGTTAAGGCCTAATCGTCGCCCCTGGGTGGGAGCAGGGGCGGAGACAGAGTGATGCATTCCTCCCATTCCAGGAGACGAGACGTTAGCGTAGATTAGCCACACGCGCTCGGCTGGGCTCCTCAGACGACCACCCTCAGACCCTGTGGATGGAGTTCTACACCTCCTCCCTGCTCCCCCTGGTCTCTCCACCTCCTTTCCCTCGCCCACCTCCCTTTCACAAGCACCAGCTTCCAAGGGCCCGCTTGGGCTATTTATAGCGTCACAATAAAGCTGAACAAAATACGGACGCACTTCCCAATATTTCCAGACATTTCACATTAAATTAGCTCCGGGGGGGGAGGGGGGGGGGCTGTTCCATGAGCAGAGCCAAAGGAAACAATAGTAAGAAAACACACATTTTCAGACGCTGGAATTAGTATTTAAAAATAGGGATTTTAAATAAAGAGGTTTTGTTAGCTTCTCGTAGTGGAGGTGGGGGCGAGGGGGGGCATCAGCGCTGTTAGCGGTTTATTCATTGAGTCATTTAAGTTAAAGATAATGCTGTAACCAGTGACGTGCAGTCAGGAACATCAAAATGTTTAATAAATGATTTTAATTGTATTTTTACTGTTTATTCTTATATATGTGTGTGTGTGTGTGTGTGTGTGTGTGTGTGTCACGCTTGTGCGTAACGTTTCCTGTTTTGACGTGTTAGTCATAAAGTCTGGTAATATAACTTTCATAACTCGGTGCCTTCGTCTAACTGACATCACCGCACGTCACTGGCTGTAACAGAAATGAACATCATGCTGTGATGAAGACGACTAAAATAGAGACTGAGACCGTAAACTGTTTACAATGTTTACTGAGGGAATAAACCAGAGGAGTCGCCCCCTGCTGGACATTACAGAGAATGCAGCTTCCGGACAGTAAAAAAAAGAAGGTCAGTGTTTGATTGATTTCTTCTTTCTGTCAAAGGTATTTGTGTGCACATACTGTGCACCTGTGTGTGTGTGTGTGTCTGTGTGCGTTAACGGCTTACCTGTGGGCGAGCTGTAGGACACGGTGACGTCTCCGGTCAGGTCAGCGGCGGGGTAACGCCCGTTAAGGAACGCCGAAAAAGTCACAGTGGTGGAGGAGCCAACACCTGGAGGGGGAGGGGGGGGCAGAGACACAAATCAGATGTATCCTCTTCATTCATCACATTCACAAATTAGAGGGTAAAGAAGGCTCCTCAAACTGTGACTGAAGAGCCTTTAGCAGACTAGTGGCCCCTTAAAGTCTAATAAGTCATTACCGCTGTCATTTCTTTACTTTGGCTCTCGTTTACAAAACGACGATGAGCGATGGATACAGAAAGAGAGCGGAGTCGCCATGTTGGGGGGGATGACAACCAGGACCCTCAATGCGCACACACACACACACACACACACACACGTAGCATGAGAGGCCTTGTAGCTTCCGTTTAAATGACTCAAAACCAACAGTACAGACAGACAGAGAGAGGAAAAGCAGATGGATACATTACAGCTAATGGTTTCATGCAGTCACACACACACACACACACACGTGTGTGGTGGTGTAATGGGGCATGATGTTCTTGAGCTCGACCTGTTACAGGTGAATGAACCCCAAGTATATCTGTGTGTGTATGTGTATGTGTGTGTGTGTGTGTGTCCTATGGGAAAAGTGTGTGTGATGAATGATGTGTGTCATTCATCACACATTACTTAAAATGAATTACTTAAAATAATTTCTCACGTACTCCCCACCCTCACACACACACACACACAAGTTGAGGGCGGGGGAGCAGGAGGAGATAGATGCTCTTCCTCTCCTCTCCCCTTCTTCCTCTCCTTTCCTTCTTCCTCCTCACTCCACTCCTCTCTCCTGTTCCTCTTCCTCCGTAAAGTTACACGATGCATCATCATTCTTTGGTTCTATAAATGTCTGCAATAATTCTATTTTCATCTTCCACCTTTCCTGTTGCTCTTGCCTCCTGCTTCCTTACTGCCCCCCCCCCCCCCCCCCTCCTGCCTGTCAGCAGAAGGCTTTTAACCTGTGACCAGCAGGTCAAAGAGGTGAGACTGTTTCTAAGTGCTTTAAGCGTTCCCAGGCCTATTAAGACCAACAAACAACACCAGAGTGGACACAAAGTACCCCCCCCCCCCCCCGCCGCTCCAACCCCCCCGACCCCCCAAATCCATCTCTGTCTCGCTTCTTGTTAGCTTGTCCTCCTTTATTCAGGCACATCTGGAGAGGTGAGGGAGGAAGGTGTGAGTGCTCATACTGGTCCCAGTGTTTTTAACTGCATTAAGCACCAGTCTGGTGTTCTTACTCCTTCCACCTCCATCAGTCGTCTCCCTGCTGCATCCATCATCTTCTTCATCTTCACCTCCTTCATCCATCACTCGCCTAAGGATTTAGGGAATTTACTTTGACGTTACGTTGAGTAGTTGTTCTTTTCAAAGCAAGCAGAGGAGCGCCTTCCTTTACATCCCCCCCCCCCCACCACCACCACCTCCCACTTCCCACCTCCCACCCCCCCCCTAATCCGTGCAAAGAGCCCAGTGGGCATTTGGGTGTAAGAGTTGTTGAACTCTTTCTCTTTGGGTGTGCAGCGAAGTGTTAGTACGGACTCTCTTGAAAAGGTGAAAGGTCAAGAGGGGAGGAGATGGGGATCTACACCGCACAAGGAGACGGTAAAG
Organism: Apeltes quadracus; assembly: GCA_021346845.1. NCBI lineage: Eukaryota > Metazoa > Chordata > Actinopteri > Perciformes > Gasterosteidae > Apeltes > Apeltes quadracus. Next base: position 864,288 of record CM037936.1, read on the forward strand.
GGAGGGGGGGGGGGTGGGGGGGGGGTGTGTGTGTAACCTTTCGTTGCCATGTGCAAATAATACAAAAAGCAAAACATGGAGAGAGAAAAACAAATCTGGAAGGTAAATTTGCTCCTGGACATTCCTGCTCTGCAAACAAGGGAATCTGAGGTGACCAGCAGCGTCGAGTTAAACAGCGACCTTTGACCTCTGCCGGTCAGGACCAGGTCGGAACGCTGTTGTGGGGCCGACCTTTAACACAACCAACGCCTTATTTATAAAAAGTGAATTGATGTTTCGGTACTTTGTGTTAATTTAGTCCAAATAAAACTGGGCCAAACATTTTTTTTTCAATCATCCACAGCAATTAACAGAAAAAACAACATCTCTACTAATACTAATACACTGATTCTAATATATTAAGAAACCAAATAACTAAATGAATCAAGGCCATAATCTCACAAAAATTATGATTTAGATCAGAAACTATGTGAGAAAAAATAATTGATGGCCATGTGACCGTGTGTACTGAATAGTTTCAATGCTGCATTCTTATTTATAGTTTATAAATAATAATTTGAGACTCTCGTATACTGACGTTATCCGACGCACAATCGCAGAACACGAGTACGTGGAATCCACAAAGGACACAAAGTAATCCTCTCTATTTGGAAATGTTCCTCTCTGCATCGTCAACCCTTACAGAAGGAGCACACCTGGGCAGACACCTGGGCAGACACCTGAGCAGACACCTGAGCAGACACCTGGGCAGACACCTGGGCAGACACCTGGGCAGACACCTGAGCAGACACCTGGGCAGACACCTGAGCAGACACCTGGGCAGACACCTGGGCAGACACCTGAGCAGACACCTGAGCAGACACCTGGGCAGACACCTGGGCAGACACCTGGGCAGACACCTGGGCAGACACCTGAGCAGACACCTGAGCAGACACCTGAGCAGACACCTGAGCAGACACCTGGGCAGACACCTGAGCAGACACCTGAGCAGACACCTGAGCAGACACCTGAGCAGACACCTGGGCAGACACCTGGGCAGACACCTGGGCAGACACCTGGGCAGACACCTGGGCAGACACCTGAGCAGACACCTGAGCAGACACCTGAGCAGACACCTGGGCAGACACCTGGGCAGACACCTGAGCAGACACCTGAGCAGACACTCTCCTCCTATCATCAGCATCTGCTCGCTCAAACCGGGAAGTGAGCGCCAAAACATGTACCTGCAGTTACAGGTCATCACCACATGGGGCTGAGAGAGCGGATGTGGAGTAGGAAAGAGAAGGAAGCAGGGGGGAAGGTGGGGGGGAGAGAAAGCAGAGAGAAAAGATGGAAAGAGGAAGCGGGGAGGGAGAGGGTGAGAGTGGGAAGGAGGGGGAACAAAGGAGGCAGTGTGCGGTGAACAGGGGATAGAGTCGCCATCTGAGACCAATAAAAACTGGAATAACAATAAAAGTCAGAAGGCCCTACACCCCCCCCCCCCCTACCCTCACACCTCCCCATCCCAACCTCTCCCTCCCCCGACAGCACGTGCGCACGCAAACACACAAGCCACTTTGATTGTCCTTTGTTTTCTGTCAAGTAGCACTGAGACTAATCCGTTAAGCAAGCTGCGTGGACACACACACACACACCGAGTCAGAGACTCAGAGACACTCTCACACACACACACGCACACGCACACACACACACACACACACACACACACACACACACACCGAGCCGGAGACTCAGAGACACTCTCACACGCACACGCACACACGCACACACACACACACACACACACACACACCGAGCCGGAGACTCAGAGACACTCTCTCACACGCACACGCACACACACACACACACACACACCGAGCCGGAGACTCAGAGACACTCTCACACACACACACACGCACACACACACACACACACACCGAGCCGGAGACTCAGAGACACTCTCTCACACGCACACGCACACGCACACACACACACACACACACACACACACACACACACACACACACACACACACACACATGCACACATGCACACACATGCGCGCGCAGTGAGGAGTTGATCTTGGCTGTCACACTATTTGTTTCATTGAACAGGAAGTGACCGTACCAAAGACGTGTACCTGTCAATCAGTGCCGTGTAGCCCCGCCCTAAAGCGTCCCCTGCTTTATGGTCTGTTGGACTCTACAGGACCATAATTCACTAAATGAACATCACGCTGCAGTGAAGAAGACTTGAAACTAGAGACTGAGACCATAAACTCATGTTTACAATGTTTACTGAGGGAACAAATCCAGAGAGAAGTGGAGTCATTTGTTCATCCTCAAGTCAAAATAGATGTCCGTGCCAGATGTTTTTGCATTTCCTCCAGGTGTTCCTGAGACATGGGGCCTCCGTCCAGGCTGCTGCTCCGGTGGAGGCACCACAAAGGCTTCATAATGGATAAGAACACCAGAAACACATTTCTACGATTTATTAGGATCTACTATCTTGACGTTTTTATACACGCGAGGAATCCGATGCATTCCTTCCCCCGGCTTTCATCCCGTGGAACGAAACCTCCCCAACGAATATGAAAACACTCGCAGCCTTTCAGTGGAGCTTCATCAGTGCTGAAGCTCCTTCTATGACTTGTTGTGTCACAATGAAGCATGAACACGGGGGGTAACAAGTCGTCTCCATCGCACCGACAACGCTCGGATTCAACCGCTAATGACAAAGTCGGAGCTCCGCCCACTTTAACAGGGACGTCAGAATCAATTAAAGGGGCGGAATGTTTTCTGTTTTACACCCACGTGCGTGTTGAGCCGGGTCACGTGACGGGTCCACTCATCCACTGTGCACCGGAAGGGAGAGGAAACACTCAGGGTCAGGAGGAGAGGAGAGAGAAAGTGTGTGTGTGTGTGTGTGTTCAGAGGCGCTCGTGTTTCACAGAGCTGTCGATTGACGAGTGGAAACGAGCGCCAGACCCGTGTGAGCAGACGAACGAGCGTGACCGCTCACACACACACACACACACACACACACAGGACATCGCGGGGCCTCGTACGTGTTTCCGCATACGTGGCCATGGATATGTTTGTGGAATCATCTATATGATGGGTGCGTGTGCGTGTGCGTGTGCGTGTGCGCGTGTAGCTTCTGAATCCGACCCGTTTGAATCCGATCTCGTCAGTGAGTCGGCCTCTGATCTTCAACATAAACAGAGAAGCGAGGAGTTTAAAGGTGCAACCAAACAGACCTTTTCTCTCTGTTCTTCTATTCATGAGTTGTCGTTGTCTGTGCAGACGTCTCAGCTTTAAGGACATTTCTACAGGAAGCCTTTGTTTGACCTAAAAAACACGAGGCTACTTCTGCTGTAATCCTTAAAACATCTCGCTGGGAAAGTGGTCACATGCGTCCACCACTCAACCTCAAGGCCTCAACAGACCGGCGAGTCACGTCACCACGACGACGCCCAGCTCCCCCTCACAGTCTGAGGAGCAGTAAATGCCATGGTGCCATGACAGCCACTCCCTCGCTCTCCTCCTGGAGGAGACGAGCTTACGAGTCGTGTTCCTTGCAGCTTAAAGCGAGGTGGAGGTGTGATCTCACACACACACAAGGAGTCACATTCCACATGTACAGTACACCGACGGGCAGAGCGAGGCACCGACACCCCCCGGGTTAGAGGGTCGCCCCCCGCTGGGCTGAGCATGTGTTCCCATCGGCAGCGTGAGGAGCCTCTGGTGAAAACCTGGCTGGTTTAAATCACACACCCAGTAAATTCACTTCATGCACACAAGAGGTGGAAAGCGCCCACCGGGGGAAAGGAGGCCGGCCCACGCGGCGCTACAGGGCAGCGGTGAGAGTGTTTGGGGGGGCGTGGGGGGAGGGGCGGCGTGAGGGTATCAACCAATCACGTCGCAACGAGCAAGTGGACTTTATGGAGCCTTTAAATGATTAAACAATGACAACAACTCCCTTACTCCTTTCAAGAAGAGCAGTGCAGTCCAGGTCTTACCTTTGCAGTGTTGATTTGGTAGTGGCGGCCCGCCACGGCTAAATCACGCTATCAGAATAGGGCCGTACAATACAAAAGCGAAAAGCCGCCTATCAGCGTGTCGGAGACAGTAGTTTTCTTCCCGGTACGCCGTACCTGCAGTACCGGCTTACTTTCACCCCTAGGATACAACTTAAGTTGTCAGTTACTTTGAGCCTGATCTTGTATTAGTCTGTAGATCAACTTAAATGTTGGTGACTTTAATTTTCATGTCAAATGAATATCGCAGCACCAAAAATTATTGCACTCGATTTCAGAGAATGTAACGCATATTGCGACAGGCCGACTGATAGAGGAACACTGTGCACCGAGAGGAGAGAAAAACACACACACACACACACAGCTGGACACTAACCCAGGGGCTCCAGGACAAACTGGTCCTGAGTGACGGCCAAAGGGGGCTGGATGGCGACGGTCAGCTTAGACGACTGCACGGCGCTTCGGGCCCCCACCTTCACCTGGAGGGACGGAGAAAAGGAGTGAGGTGGGGGGGGGGGGGGGGCGGGGGGTGAAATGTGAATCACCAGCTCACCTGTACGGTCACCGAGGGGACGGACAGACCGTCGATGTCTTGGATCAGAGATTGCTGCGGACGGAGACAGAGGGGGAATCATGACCCTCTGTGTGTGTGTGTGTGTGTGTGTGTGTGCGTGTGCGTGCGCGTGTGTGCGTGTGCAGACTGGAGATGTGTGTATTCACCGATGGGCTGTCCATGCTGGAGGACACGGCCACCGTGACCATCAGCTCCTCGTCGGAGTCGGATGTAGGCAGGATGTCTACGGAGGAAGCGCCTGAGGTTAGAATCAGATCTGTATTTATACGTTGCAGCCATTGAAGTACCAAACGTCTGCTCCTTACGTACGTGGAGCCTTTTCCACTGTGCTGTGGTTCATTCCTCAATCAGTTATCATTGTTCATTATTGGATGAGCTGGCTAGCCGAGTGATCTCATCCTACCCTGAGTCCTGGAGGCCTCTCTGATGAACCTCTGCAGCTTCTTCATCTCGGCGTCCACCTGCTCGTAGTCGGCCTCCCTGGCGTCCACCTTGGGCGTGGAGAAGAAGGAGGGGTCTGTGCCCATGTAGGAGCAGAGCAGGTGACCCTCAGAGCTCAGGCTGACCACCACTCCGTTTATCTCCCTGAGGAAGGGGCGTTATTGGCATTTCAAACGGCTGCTTCCTGTTAGGAAGCGGCGTTTTAGACATTTGTCTGGATTTTGGCTTCGAGGGAAACGGAGCTGAAAGGTTTTCATCAGTTTGCGATGTGGAACGAATGGAAGCAGGAGGAGACCGAGGAAATGTTGTGTGATGCAGTAACGGCTCTGGACCCTTTGTAAGTTAACCGCTTGCAGATGTGTTGGAGTTCCAGTCCAGTGACACACACACACACACACACACACACAGACACAGACAGACAGACAGACAGATTCTCTGGGGGTTCAGGAGCAGCCAACTCCACCTCTGCATAGGAAGGTGTCTTCATGCATTCAGCTGCTGTGAACCTGCGCTTGTGAAGACCAGCAGGTGGGGACAGTTGGACGAATCAAGGGATCATCAGAATAATTAAGTACTAAAATGCAGTAGTGCTGGAGTACTGCATCACAGATGTGTGTGTGTGTGTGTGTGTGTGTGTGTGTGTGTGAGTGCGTGTGTGTGTGTGTGTGTGTGTTCCTCTCTACTCATTTTCTGTAGAACCTCACAGCCTCAAACTGATACAAATGGTTACTCAGACACTCACTATCTCCTGCATCTTGAACACACACACACACACACACACACACTCATTTCTCAGCCGTGGTTGTAATTGCGGATTGATTGGAGTCGTTGGGAGGAAAGGAAATCCTTAAGCATCTTGAATAGACCTCACTAGTACTCACGGGAAGCTGGCGAGGCGAACGGCCACGGGCACGAAGGTCAGCTGGGCCGCCCACTTCAGGGTCACGTCCTGGTAGACCAGCAGCATGTTGGTGTGGTTGCCTAGCAACACGTTGGTCGTGCCATCCGTCACTAAACCATCGCAGGAAAAAGAACATGTTCACATTGGATGTTTTCAGCCACGTGGAGTTTGGTTTGTCGCTCTGGGCTCCTGTGCAAAGTGAACAAATATTTAAACCTTTTTGATGCAAACATAAAGATTATTTTGGCCGCATACGTGCAACATAAATGTGTGTATGGAATGATTAAATGTGAGATGAGATCACTGTTAGAAACAAAAGTACTTAGACATAAAATAATGGACGATCATTTTACAAAGCAAAGAAAAGCAGTTTGAAGTAAACGTAAACTTCAACGTCACAAAGTCTATTCATAACTCCAAGTATAGCGAACGGAAACATTCCTGTGGTGCCACTTCTCCAAAGCAAAGCACATCTGGTTTGTGTATTGAATTGTCATCCAGATCCTTCATTTTACGACAAGGTCCGCCTCCTCTGAGTGAATATATAGATTCACAAAAAACTACAGTTACATACACACACGTCCTCCTGGGACTCTCGGATAGAAACATTAAATATAAATACTACTTATGTTTCTCACACACACAAATGGGCTACTGTACCACCTAGAGAGATGTGAGGCGACGCCCACACACACACACACACACACACACGGTGCCACATCAAAGCCAGCGCACACCTTCTGTCACAAAAGGTCCCGTCCCCCCCCCCCCCACTGATTCCTCTGCGGTTTTGTCATCACGTATATCACAGTATTTACAGGCCATAATGGCGCTCGCAGACTCTGCGGGTGATGACATCACCAGGCCACACGCCGCTGTGCAGCGTTCTCCTAAAGATCCTCCCTGCGAGCAGCTCGTCCACATGCCCCCCCCCTCCAGCACCGACGGTCACCGGCTCACTGAATGTGGGCCTCCTCCAGCAGCCTTCCAGACTCGGGGGAGTTTTTATGTGGGTTCTTCTTCAATAGAAAAGCTGCTGCTTTTGATGCTGTGGCGCATCATGCTTTGAATCTATATGAGTAACTGAAACAATCCAAGTATCGTCTGGAAGAGACGGTGAAGTGTTACTTTGTTTGCTTCCCCTCCGGCTGCCTTTGCTTCTTCCCGTCTGTCAGCCCGCGATTTCATCTCCAGGGTAAAACACGGCCGCGGGAACCGAAGCAAGCGAGCAAAGCAAACAATGCTTCTGCTGTGAAGAGCGCTCGTAAAAAGCTTGTTTATGGCCGCGAGCTCTGAGGGCTCCCCCCCTCCCCCTTTAATCCGCTCGTATCGCGCCCGTTGGTTCGGCAGGAGAAGAATCAGGTTCACAGAAGTCGTGGGAGGAGAAACGCGGCGCGCAGCGGTTACATGCACCCTTATCCAATCACAAAGGTTGGTTAGAAACACATCGCTCAGAGAGAAACAAACACGGCAGAAAACCTCCCGGGATGAGGGGGGGGGGTTTGGAATGTTCACCTTCACAAGGTTTTTACAGAAACCACAACGTCGGCCAGAGCAGCCAGGACGGCTTGTTAAACAGAACCACACGCGCAGCTGATTGGACGCCCCATCCGTCAATCAAAGAGAGCACGAGGAGAAACCAACAAACACACAACTTCTGTCTGACAGGACGACTTTTCATGGAATCTGTGATTTCGAATTGTCACAAGATATTTCTGTGTGTGTGTGTGTGTGTGTGTGTGTGAGAATCAGGTGCAAACTTCTAATGATGTTTCCTGAGACCATTTCAAGATCAGCTGGCAGCATCATCGCCGTGTGCGTGTGTGTGTGTGTGTGTGTGCATGTGCGTGCGTGCACGTGGTGGAGGAAGTAGCTAGCCGCGATGTGTTTTCACCAGGAAAGGAACTCGACGACTGCACAGTCATCAGATTAAACATAATCCATCTCTGGCTGTGCGAGGTGAAGACGGGGCGAGGCGTCAGGGTCTGGAACCCATTACAGGTCGGTAACTTAGCCGTGTTGTTTCACCGCACACACGTGTTCAGCGTTCTGCAGTCATCAGCTATTACATGAAACTGGATCTCCAAAATCCTACATTTTGGTCTTTTCCACACGTGTTCTATATCGAGCATTTACAGTGCAATTGTGTATGGTTAAAAATATATAACTTTTTAGGGCTTATTTAAAGCCTTTCATCTGTCCCTTTCTTTAAAAACATTGGGAAACCAATTCTAGCGCTGCACAGTATTCTGGGTAATATGAGTTGAGTCGATTGCCTTGTAATTCAGCAGAGCTCCTCCACATCTTCCAGCATGTGACTGTAACAGTAAATTGTTGTCCGCGTAGACTCAAACAGACCATAAGGCAGGGGATGCTTCAGGGCGGGGCTACACGCTGATTGACAGGTCTCTGCCAGAGACGTATACGCCGTCTCGAAGCCACTCGTCCTCAAACCAGATAGAATCACATGGCCAGGAGCCAAACGGCGGCTTGAGAAGCGAGAGCAGGTGCGCCTGGCGTTACCTGAGGCGTAGGGCAGGAAGCAGCTGGGGTTGAACTCCAGCTTCTTCATGAAGCGGATGTGGCTGGTGTCACGGAGGCAGTAGAGGTTCCTCTCGCCCAGCACGAAGATGGAGGAGGAGGCGTGTGAGAACGAGGGCACGCAGAGATCCAGGGCCTGCTCCCCCAGGACGACCGTCCAGTCCGGCTGCAACACGCACACGCACACGCAGAGAGAGCATGAGTGACACGTGTGCTGTCTGAGCAGCCTCCACAGGACACCCATTCACTGGCTGCAGAGCGTCTCTTTTGTTGGTGTTTCCAGTTCACGAGGGCAGAAACGCCGACGAAAGCACGTGAGCCCGGCGAGCGAAGACGTGATCTGTGTGTGTTGGCAGCCGAGCGTCGGGCTGCTGTGGGAACACTCGGGGAAAAAGGTTTTATGGTGGAAGAGAATATATCCGACTGAACGTCTGCGGTGAACTTTTTCCTAATCGCCATTCAAGCCATTCTCCGGCATTAAAAGTCCGGCTAATTATAAAGATGTACATACGGTTTAAGGTCAGGGGTCAAAGCTGCGGGTGCTGGTTCACTCTCACGTTACTTCAACAAACCGCTGCCTATATTTTAAACAATATTAGCCTGTTAAATACAACTCCAGTTCTGAGACGCATTACTCATTCTAATATTTTACTCCTCATTTGTTGACCCGACTGTGTCTCGTATAAAAACGACAATATATTTGAATCTGAACTGTTGTGTATTGTCGAATACAAACAACAACACTGTTACACGTTTTGTATGTCGTGCACACGTCAACCCAAAAGTTGTTGCCGACGGTTACCGAGAGCGCGATTAGAATCGTCCCATTTCTCACCGTCAGCCTCTTGGCGCCGGTCTTGAGCGGCTGGTCCGGGTCCTGTCGGCTCTCTGCCTCCGTGGCCACGGCCAGAGTCTCATACCTGGGGGGTCAGAGGGCGACACGGGCCTCTTTCGTCACATGCGAGGAGCACTTTGTTCCCTTAACTCACACACTAAGGCTGCGTTGTGCCGATAGCAGCATCCGGTCACCAAGGCCAGCTACAGAGACGCTCAAAGATGAATCTCTCTCGTTGGACAAAATTGTTTCATCTACAGGCATCAGACCACAACAACCTTTAAAAAAAGATAAGCAAAATCTAGTTTAGTTATATCTAAAGTGGTTGCCTGTGTCACATGGTTTTATGACTGTGTACAGAGAGCATTCTTTTATTTTAAAAAGGTGTTTCAATGTTGATCAAAAAGTCAAATTTGAGACAGGTGATAATATTTCACAGATCCTGGTGAACTGTGGTGTGTAAAAGCCGCTCGCAGAGGGGACCATGGTTGTCTTTTTAACTTGGAGGGAGCGGAGGACACGCGTCTTGTTCCCTCTTCTCTCTCTGGCACAGCGGCCGACCACAGTGACGACATCGCGGCCTCAGCGAGCAACAATTCAAGAGAAACATAAAAACACCACGTGGGCTGCGAGGAGTGCGTCTCCGGTGGCAGCGCGTGTGTCTTCTGCCACAAGTCACTTATTCACTTCGACGTGAAGCCGGTTCATTGTCCGGCGTCTCGGCGGCCCGTCGGGCCGAGCAGCGAGAGGTCGCACTGATCTGCGGTCAGGTGATTTGGGCGTCTCGGGCGTTTTCCAGTAAGGAGGCGGGCAGCAGGAATCTGTGGATCCGTTTCTCTCCCGACTCAAACACTACAGCACCGCTGGTCATCACTCAGGGTCACGTGCACCTGCTGACCATCAGAGACGGCCACACGCCAGCCTCCACGCAGGAGACGCACGTGTGAGTATTAAACATTAACATGCATACACCTCGTGTCTCGTGTCTCGTACAGTGAGACCTCTGTGCTGGACTTTGGTCTCCTTTAAGTGTCCCGGGTGATTAACTCTTCACACTGGGATTCCTTTACAGGGTTTATAGTGGTTTATATCGGCAGTAGCGTCTGTGAGCGGCCTAACGAGCTGCCAGAGAAGAAACCTTCTCATCACACCGTGACAGCCTCATAACACTAAGTGCATGTGAGGCACCGTGAATGCATTAAAACATGGTCTGTTTGCCATTTAAAGGTTTCTGTGGTAAATGTGGGCTGCTTGCTAACACACATGGACAGCGTTGTGTGTGTATATATATTTATATATATTTTGTGTACCAGTTGGACTGCTGTTTCTATGGAGGTTTGGGATGGAGACCCTGCAGGGCTCAACTCTGAGTCAGCTTGTTTCTGGTCACTTTGGCCTTTTAGAATGATGATCATTCAATAACGATGAGTTTGTTCATACCAGGCTCCCTCTTCAGGTGCGTATCATTATTGATTCAAGCCATTTCATTTACATTCGTTGCTAATAAAGCAGATTCGGTAGAAGTGTTGTTGAGTTCCTCCCTAGATGCCCTTTACTACACAACGCGCTTTGTGCGTCCAGTGAAGTCAGTGTTTCCACAGCGATGTGCTGCCTGCAGAAGCTCTTGATACTGGGAGAGAACACCACGCACGCGCGCGCACACACACACACACACACACACACACACACACACACACACACACACACACACACACACACACACACACACACACACACAGCTACACTGGGAAGTGTGCGCGTGCTCGCATTAAAGAGCGGTACTTTCCCACCACTGAGGAACATGAAGGAACTTCTAGGTTTCAAGTGAGTAGAGCAGAGTCTGTTCTCCGTTGTTTTGAATGCTCGGAGGCCCGAAGCGGTTCTGGTTATCACGCTAACTGATCATTTGGTGCCGTGGCAGCGTGACGGGGAGAGGAAGCTACCTGTAGCTCTCCAGCTGGCGGGCGGAGGACACCGTCAGGAAGCTGTCCGTTCGGGGGTTGTACACCAGCGGGCCGGGCAGCAGGAAGTCGGGGAGGAACCTGCCGAAGGTGTAGCTGTCCTGCTCGAAGAACATCAGCATCCCGTCCATGGACTGGATGCACAGGGAGTGGTGGCCTGGGGGGGGATTGATGAAGCAGCATTAAAAGCAACGGTCGCGTGACAACTGCTTTTGACAGCCATGCTGATCTCTTCACTTCACTCTAAGGTTCAAATACGTTTCAGTCATTCGTGGCTTCCGTTTCATTTCAGCAGCGATGTCAAGGAGGTGTGTTTCCCCCTCCTGCAGAATCTGATATCTCCGATCACACACACACACACACACACACACGCGCACACACACACACACACACACACACCCACACACACACACACACACACACACACCCATAAAGCGGCACGGCTGTGGAGGACTATAATTAGGCCTCGATGTGCTATTAAAACTCACACTGCCATGAACCAGAGGTCAGGGAGGCCGACACCTACAGCGCAACACACACAAACTATACACAACACACATACACACTATCACCACAGACTGAAACAAAGAAGCAGCCCACACATACTCGTCTATTCATAAGTGTGTGCGTGCGTGTCTGTGGGGGGGCCGTTACCAGTTTTCAAGCTGACAAAAAAACAAAACCGATTCATTTTCTTGGACGATGAAGGTTTTGTGATCAAAGATTTTGATGATGGTGATTCTTTGTACCGAACTGCCCTAAAAGTTAAAAGCGTGTGAGTGAAACAGCTGGTCAGAGGCGTGTGCACGGCGTGTGCACGGCGTCCCTATCAGTCGCTGCAGAAGAGGATAGAAGGAGGTCAGAGTCGATGCTGTTCATCTGTTATAGTTCTACTGCTTCATTCTGCACTTTGAAGGAGTTGTGTACGCGTTTGATTCTGTGTGTGTGTGTGTGTGTGTGTGTGTGTGTGTGTGTGTGTGGCCTGCAGTAGTGTCATTAATAAGAGATGTGCCACAAGCACGTGGGGGGCCAACAAAGCGCAGAGGCCGGCTGCAGAGCGAGACCAGTGCGCGTCCGTGCCAATCTCTACTGTGTGTGTGTGTGTGTGTGGCCCGAATGGGACTCAAACCCAAAGTCAGCCCAGCTAATGGAGCCACATTAGTACAGAGCTGCTATTACAGCACCTACAGCACGGCTAAATGGCTGTAATTACACACACACAATAACACACACACACACACACACACACACACACACAGAGTTTCACTCAGTGTGTATTTCTGTGATTCTCCGCTGCAGCTCTCGTCTGTGAATCATTACGTGGACGCTGCACGTTTCCGTGTGAACCGTGAGAGGACCAGAGGAGTGAAGCCAGAGCTTCTGTGTGTGAAGACGATCAAAAACAGACACGTGTGGGACAGTTGAACAAAGGGAACAGAGAGGTCTGTGGGACAGGAAGCAGGAGACATTGGAAGTGAGGTGAATCTAAAGAGGACGTAAGATTATGCCTCACATTTCTTCAGCTTTGCCCTGATTAAAGTTGAACATATTATTGATTTATCTATTTTTAAGTTAAACCACCAGGAGATTCCACAATCAGCAACGGAAGAACAGGTAATTGAATGCAACATGAATCACATGTATGCAGATTGAGGAACTGGACGACCTCATTCGTGCTTCATCACTTATTTGTCGTATTAATGTGGAGTAACATTGCACTTTAAAATGTAAAAGGTTTAAGCTCTGGAAATGTGGTAACGGGTGCAAAAAGGGAAAGAGGCCGAACGGGATCCCATTCATCAAAGCAGGAACTGCTAACGGCATTCCTGCGCCGCCATCTAGTGGTGAGAAGAGAGGACGACGTCAGAGGAGAGGAGAGGCTATCGAACGTTCCAGTGACACGTTGTAAATACGCGCGTCTCTGGAGGGTTACGGGTAATACAGAGACAGAGACGGACACAGAGACGGACACAGAGACGGACACAGAGACGGACAGAGAGACGGATAGAGAGACAGACTTCATCGGTGGTTGTTCTATGACAGGAAAGCTTCAAGCGGCTCCACCACGCGTTCAGATGGTTAGAACAAGCCTACACTGCCCTTTCTGTCAATCAAACACACGCACGCACGCACACGCACACACACACACACACACACACCTCGACAATACAGCCTTTATTTGAAAATGCCATTTTGTCTACTTCCCCTGTGTGTGTGTTTCTCTTGGATCTACTGAAGGGCTTTCCCCTACTTGGTCTTTCCTAAAGACTGGAAGCTCTCCCTCCCCCTCCCTCCCTCCCTCCCCCTCCTCCTCCCCGATATGAAGGGTTCAGTGCTGTCAGAGAGATGTTTCCATGAGATTCGAGAAGCAGCCGTGTATAGAAGCGTGCTTAATTAAACAGATAAAAAAAGGTGGGTCGTACCCAGTGACGCCACCAAAGCTGCCGTAGGTCATGTTGCAGACCGTCCTCTTCAGGTTGTGCTCGTAAACTAGCTTCAGCTGGTACTGGTCCCCGTGCTCCACGTTGCCTGCGGTGCCTGCAAAGCACAGATGGGGATTAAGTCTAAAAATAAAACAAGTGGGCAGAAACGTACGGAGAATGAATAACGAGGCAGAGGAGGCGGGATGTTTGTGCGCGTGCCTGAAACAGAAAAGATGGAACACTTCCGGGGGTGAAGAACAGCCAGGTGGAGGAGGTCCGAACACCTGACGAGAGAACAAAGCAACACGTTCAGAAAGGCTTAAACACAGAGAGCTTAAAGGACGCATCCAATGCAGTTTGAAACGCCGACTTATGTCGGCGTTTCAGGACTAATTGCTGCAGCCCTCCGGTGACTGGGAATAAACCCCTTTCTTTTCTCCTTGGAGTTCAATCTGAACATGTTAAATAATCAGAGTAACAGCGACTCAGCACACCCGTGCGTCTCCCATCCGTCCCGTCCACAGGAGTTACGTTTGGGGGTTTACTTACGAGACGAACTTGCCCACTTCCACCTGGATGATGGCGTTCTGCAGCTGGACTTCCAGAAGCAGCGCCTCGGCCGGCCCTCCCTCGCTGGTCGTGTCCTTGGCGTGTGGGGAGAAAACGCGCAGCATCCCCATGTAGCTGCCCACCACCACCTTGTCTGCAGAGACGGGAACCGATTCTGCACGTCATTCAACACCCTGATAACAATAGTATTTTGGGCCTCATGGGACTAATGGGAATATTTGAGGCTTGTTTTATGGGTTAGATAAAGCGGCAGCAGTCACAGATTTTTGTTCTGTGTACGACGACCAGCTCGGACAATAACTGGTCTGATTTAATATCATGTGGTTGGTTCAACAAACAGCGTGTCCTGTGTTCATATGAGACTTAGTGGGATGGAACGAAAGGCCTTTCAGTGTATTTTCAAAGCTTTCCAACGCATTAAGCAGTCAGCTCTCCGTGTCTGTACGTGTCCCCTTAGGTTTGTAGAGAAGGTGAACTCATCAGTGCCACAGGACAACTATTGAAACAAAGAGTATGCAGGAAAACCCTTCCAAGAGGATTACCCGACAAGTTGTTCCTTCTGTTGATCTTGGTTTAAAAGTCAAGGAAGAAAAGTTTTCTTTGGTGCATCTCCATTAAAGATTATTAATGAGCAGGTTTCAGATGGATGAACTACGGTCATAGGACACCATGGGGTCAGTGTATCACACACACACACACACACACACACACCATGTCCAGTGCCGCTGTTGTCCACGTCGCCGACACAGAGGCATCCCTGGTCAAACTCCTCCCCCTCGCCGAGCGTCGCCGACCACCAATCACGTGCCTTGAAGAGAGACATGCTGCCTCTGACTGGAGGGAGGAGCGACAGCGATAAATAAATATAGACGCTCTAATTCATAATCCGTACATTTCAGACAAGCTGTTGAATGATGAATGACACTCATAGACACAATCTCCGGTTCGCTGAGCAGCAGTGAGGAATGCGGTTTGGCGCTGAGGTGCTTTGCTTCACTTCACGACAGCGGACAAGCGTCTTCGTCACTTCCGGCCCCGGGTTTATCCGGCTCGGACCGCCGTCCACTCTGTCCGCTCGCACGAAGGGCCTGCAACCAATGGCTGACGAGGAGACCAAGTCACATGACCCCAGGATTCCAAGTATAAGAGCTGTGTGTGTGTGTGTGTGTGCGCGCGTAGCAGCTTTTCTACTTGCTAAGTGCTGAGCAGGTGGAACAGGCAGATAATCCAGAGAGGGAATCCACCCAGGCCGCAGAGGGCGGATAACAGAACATTACAACAACATATATATATACACACGTTTTTACTATTAAAAACTTTGATGAGATTTCAAACATGGCTATTCCCCTTCTTGATTAGTCTCTCTCTCTCTGGCATCATACAATCTGCTCCTCAGTTCGATAATGAAACCGACTTCCAGCTGCGTGACATCGGATTAATGTTGGTTTATTGACCGTGTCCCCGGACAGCAACACGGTGTCCATGAAACCTTAAGAGGACAAATCAGGACAGGTTTCCACAGGCAAATGTCATCAAGGGATTTAACGTTAATGAACAACCACAGGACTCTTACACACAGTTTTGTGTGAAACGCACGGAGATCGACGGCGTGAACCAGTCAAACTTTATGTGCAGCTTTAGCGACACGCATAGGTTGTGATTAACACGTCCTGAGACAGAGCAACGACAAAAGCCAGTCAAAGAATAACCGTTTTCAAAGGGTTAAAAGCTGAACGCGCAGCACGCGCAGGGCTAATTAGCATGCGGCTAACGTCGGGCGGCATTAACTTTAGCTAAGCCGGCTAATTGGCGCCAGCTAGTCACGTTAGCTCTCCGAGTTACCTGGATACGAGCTAGCAGGGTAACGAGCACACAGCCAGGTTCGTCACCGGCTTGTCCTTCGCTTCACGGCCGCGGTGTCGGTGCTACTGCTCCTCTACACAAACGAGCCCATCTCTCAGCTCGCAGCCATCGTCCTGTTGTCATGGCACTGACGCTGTGAGGACAAGCCGGGCGCGTCTGCGCATGAGCGGAAGTAGATGAAAGTGGTTATCTTCGTTACTGAATACCTCACATAAAAGAAAACAAGATCCCATAATATTTTGTCAAAAATGTTCATCGTTAAAAATGGAATTGTTTTTGAAAAAAAAAGTCAAATAATTTGAGAAGGTATAAATAAATATCTGCATTCAGGCTGTCTGATGGGCACAGGGAGGATGTGATGCGATGACGACTATCACGGATTTCAAAGCAACAATGATTTATGGAGAGATCAAAAAGAGTTCAAACAAAGTTTCTTCACATTGAGCATAACTTAAAATTGGAAGCCCGGTTGGGATTATTCTGCACAAATTCAGGCAAACAACTTCTCTCGTTCTGGTGGATTTATTGGTCAGATCACAGGTCAAGTATCAGCGCTGCGTTTGCAAAGGCAGGAGAAGCTCTGGCAGTAGAACATCTGAACTATTATCAGGAAGAACATTACGTTTTGTACTTGCTGTTAGATGTAGAAAACAAGGTTTCTATTGGCCCTAATCTAGCGTCGAGGAGGAGCAGGTACTCCAATCACCTCCTTCTCCTAACATTAATGTAAACATAACGAACAGAGCGTGAGTGTGTCTCTAACTCTCATCCTCATCAGATCTCTGTCTGCCTGGTTGGCACTTTCTGCTTTGACCTCTGACCCTGAACTCCTCAAGACAGTGACCCCCTAAATGAGCACTGTGAAAGAGCTTTTGATCATCAGTAACGTTTCCGTTAATCTGTCCCAATAATAGCAACAATAAAAAATATAGGAAAACTGATCATCAATCTGCTGATTGTAAATCATAAGCACTGCTTCAACAGATCACAAGGAAAACACACAGGAAGTTATTAATACTATTCACACTCAAATTATCTATTCGATCCATCAATACACCTTAAAGCTGAAATTCAGAACACTTTAGGAAACAAAACCTATTTTCTGTAGAAATTCTGAATGAAATCATGATTGTGAAGTAGAAATGAACATGTTTTTAAATTGATGAGCCTCTTGATGTCACATGTAGGAGCATCCAGGAACCTTCTGAAGGATGAAAGATGAGAAGTTTAAAGAGACAAAGCTTTCTGTGTGCAGATCCTGGTTCTCCTCTCATCACACTTCACTGATGTCCATGATCTGTTTCTGAGAGAAACGCCACAGTGACCTTCAGCAGGAGGTCCTATCCAGGAGCTGAAGGAACAACATGATGTTCAGATGAAACACTGACAGAAGAAATGATTCATGATGTTAAAGAACGTGTCTCTTACGCGTCAGCCAGATCAGTTCCATCGATCCACTTCCACGTCCCTCCTTCAGCCCTCAGGCCGATCCAGTACCCGTAACTTACAAGGATCTCTGCGCTGTAACCATCGATTATTCCCTGTGAAAGAGAAGATGGGACAAGTCACAAAGATACAGAAACAAAGAATACAGAGTCGTTTGTATTGGAAGTAAGTTATTAAAGTATTAAAGTGTTCATTTATTATTTATATTTAATTATTATATCATAAACGTTCCCTCAGGTCTCTCGTCACCTTTTCCTTCTTATCATGAACAACAACCAGATCTGCATCTCTTCCTCTGCACTTCTCTCGAGCTTCTTCCCAGGTTTTAAGATCAGCAGGTCCTTCACCGTTATACATCACGTAGCAGCTCTGCTGGTTCTCCTCCCAGCCGCTCTGACAAGCTGAACACGTTCTGCCTGAACGGACAGAATAGAACCGACAAACAGCTTCAGTGTCATATTGTTATTGGCTCTTTGTGGACTGATTGATGCAAAGTGATCATACCTTTATCTTTGGGGCAGTACGAGTCGATGGTCCACTGAGCTCTGCTGACATTGAACTCTTTCCAGTTGTCCTCCAACACTTGGATTTGTTTTGTGAAGTTCACCTTCTGCTGCTGGTTCTCTTCAGTCAGCTGCTGGTTCTCTTCAGTCAGCTGCTGGTTCTCTTCAGTCAGCTGCTGGTTCTCTTCAGTCAGCTGCTGGTTCTCTTCAGTCAGCTGTTGGTTCTCTTTCTTCAGCATGACATTTTGTTCAGAAATGACGGAAGAAACTAAAATAGCATCAGAGGGAAGTGTTGGTCTCTTTTTTTGGATCATGTAAATACCTCATGTGATCATGACAGATGTCACACTATGGGCGGACGTGTACGCAGCCCGTCTTTAGAATCACTGTCACACAGATGGAATTGTGGCCTCTACAGGTTAAAGACTCGTCACGATTGATTCGTCTTAAATGAAGCTCCGGCCAGAAGGTACTCACAGTAGATACGGAGGCCCGTGATGAGCAGCAGGACGAGCCAACACGCGGCTACCGGGGGCAGCGACGGAGCGGAGAAGAGGAGCCTCTGGTCTGACAAAACATCACAACGAGGGTTCATGGTGCTGCTTCAACACTCAAAGGCCTTCAATGCGTCACAGGTGGGGAAGCAGAAGCCTTCACGCCACCCTGGACTCATGTCAGTCATATGAAGTGTGTGTGGTTCAGCACCTGGGGGGGCTTTGTCCTCAGGACGTACTGCTGTATTCGCGTATTCATGGTCCTCAATGACTCCCTCTGAAAGAAAACACAACGAGTGCTCATCACACGCAAACTACGGAGGAATCCTGTGATCCACTTTGACCGTGGTGATGTCGGCTATCAACCCCCACGTTGTACATCAGAACACGACTGTGACACGAAGTGACGACATCCGGATGATCCAACGTACCTGCTTCATCTGCCGGCTTTCTTCTCATCGCGAACAGATGTTCAGAGTCCTGATGCAGATGTGATGAGTGCTTCTCCGCTCTGAGGCTCTTCAGTGCTCTTCTGCTCTGAGCTGGTGAACGTGTTGGTGTTTAAATCACTCCCCCCCCCCCCCCCCCCCTCCTCAGGCCCCACCCCGCTGCAACTTCCTGAATTATGACCCGACCTGATGACAACCGCCGGTGACATTCTACGCACAAGAGCCAGAGACTACTGGAGAGAAAACAGTTTATTAAATGAACACTTCAAATGAGTCGACAAAAAGAGATTAAATACACTGTTCACTTAATAACGATATCAAACCAAAGCAACAGAGACAATAAACCATGTGGGACTAACTCAGTGTAAAGGTGTTAACCATGAAGTGAAGTCACTAAATAAAAAATAACACTTCCTGGAAACCAATCAACTCACAGCAAATAAGAAGACTAAACACCACCCCTCCCCCCCGCTCCCCCTCTCCCCACCCTCCCCACCACCCATACAACAAACACATTCAAGATGGCCGCTCTAACGCTGTGTCAGCCCCTTCAACAGAGCAGAAAGCCCCACAAGAACATGAGATCCCAGGTGATGGAGGTCATTGCCCCTCGCCAAGCAGGACGTATCGGTTTAAAGCTATCAGCTAACAGACGTCCCGTGTTAAAATGCTGTTTGTAGGCAGGTAGAATGAACGGGGCTCATCCAATCAGCTGGCTCAAATGCCCAGGTGAGCTTCCACCCCCTTTACCTGGGTCCTAACAGGCAGCCTCCCTTCTACCTGCCGTGCTGCATCGGCTTTGACAGAGACGGGATGTGACGCTTGATTCCACTCTGGAGAAGCTCCACTGCTGATTAGTGGAATTAAAAAGGATACAAAGTAACATTTGAGCAGAAGTCCGTCTGTCATTCCCGGTGGGGATGACAGAAAGACACAGGTCGTTACACGCTAAAAACATGCCTGAGAGCATGATGGGTGAGTAAAATACATAAGAGAGCAGAAGAAGAGTGTAGCATATGCGTGCAGGGGGAGGAAGGGAGGAGGGGGGGGGGGGGGCTTTAATCTGTTCGGAGACCTGTGGGGGAGGGGCATATCCCAGCATGCACCGCACGAGAGGCGTAGAAACACGAACACGCTGTCGTCAGCCCGACATGCCAACATGTGAACTTCCTCTTTGGGTGGGACACTTCCTGTTCCTCGGTGCAGCTGAGCTGCTGCAGGTGATCTCAGGGGGACGCGCCTCCTGCTTTAACGCCTCACAGCACCTGAAGGAGGCGACGCTTCGTGACGCCGCTGAAGCTTGTTGAAGGACTGAAGCCGATAAGAAGAGAGAAACAACGACGAGCGGCTGCACGTTTATTCACAAGCAACAACAGACTCAAATATGAACCTGCTGCTACAGAGGTGAAGTGAGACACATCAGCTGTGCAAGTTCAACATGAGGATGAGTATTAATGCAAACTGAGGCGCATCCTGCAGAGAACAGCGCCCCCTGCTGGTCAATGGTAGCAACAACATGAAGTATATCAGGTAGAAAACAGGAAACTGCTGATGTGAAAATCATTTCATCTCAACCAAGGAAAACACACAGGAAGTTATTAATAATCTACAGTTTAGTCATGATGTCTGTATTCACACTCAATCCAATAATACACCTTAAAGCTGAGATTCTGCTTTAAAGAACACAACACTTTAGGAAAATAAAACCTATTTTCTGTAGAAATTATGAATGAAATCATGATTGTGAAGTAGAAATCAACATGTTTTTACATTGATGAGCCTCTTGATGTCACATGTAGGAGCATCCAGGAACCTTCTGAAGGATGAAAGATGAGAAGTTTAAAGAGACAAAGCTTTCTGTGTGCAGATCCTCGTTCTCCTCTCATCACACTTCACTGATGTCCATGGTCTGTTGCTGAGAGAAACGCCACAGTGACCTTCAGCAGGAGGTCCTATCCAGGAGCTGAAGGAACAACATGATGTTCAGATGAAACACTGACAGAAGAAATGATTCATGATGTTAAAGAACGTGTCTCTTACGCGTCAGCCAGATCAGTTCCATCGATCCACTTCCACGTCCCTCCTTCAACCCTCAGGCCGATCCAGTACCCGTAACTTACAGGGATCGCTGCGCTGTAACCATCGATTATTCCCTGTGAAAGAGAAGATGGGACAAGTCACAAAGATACAGAAACAAAGAACACAGAGTCGTTTGTATTGGAAGTAAGTTATTAAAGTATTAAAGTGTTCATTTATTATTTATATTTAATTATTATATCATAAACGTTCCCTCAGGTCTGTCATCACCTTTTCCTTCTTATCATGAACAACAACCAGATCTGCATCTCTTCCTCTGCAGTTCTCTCGAGCTTCTTCCCAGGTTTTAAGATCAGCAGGTCCTTCACCGTTATGCATCACGTAGCAGCTCTGCTGGTTCACCTCCCAGCCGCTCTGACAAGCTGAACACGTTCTGCCTGAACGGACAGAATAGAACCGACAAACAGCTTCAGTGTCATATTGTTATTGGCTCTTTGTGGACTGATTGATGCAAAGTGATCATACCTTTATCTTTGGGGCAGTACGAGTCGATGGTCCACTGAGCTCTGCTGACATTGAACTCTTTCCAGTTGTCCTCCAACACTTGGATTTGTTTTGTGAAGTTCACCTTCTGCTGCTGGTTCTCTTCAGTCAGCTGCTGGATCCGTGTCTTCAGCTCTGTGTTCTTCCCTTCTGAGACATTATAGTTTTGCGTCATGTTCTCCAGCTGCAGCTTCAGTTTTGTCAGGTTTTGATTGGTTGCCAGCAGAGTTGTTTGGTTTTGTTTTATCTGGTTCATCTCATGACTTATTGTAGCAACTGAAAATGACATTTGGACTATTTATTCATAGTAGTAATATAACTTAGTTTTGGTCAATTTGTTTAATTTTGAAATAAAAAGTTATGAAGGATCTGGCAACATGAGGCTCAGTGATCTGTTTTTAATGGAGATCAATGGACCTTACAGACATTGGTGACCAGGGGTCAATGAGGGGGGAGGAGACTCACGGTAGATAACCACGCCCACGAGGCCCAACAGCAGCAGGACGCAGGCGATCGCCAAGCAGCCGGCGAGCCACACACAACGCCGCCGCACGCTCGCAGCTCCGCCTGCCAGAGAGACGTGAGGATCAGAAGGAGGCCCAGAATCCCCCCCAGCGCCGCCCCGCCCCCCACAGACCCCCCACAGACCCCCCGCAGCCCCCCCACAGACCCCCCACAGCCTCCCCACAGACCCCCCACAGCCCCCCCACAGACCCCCCACAGCCCCCCACAGCCCCCCCGCAGCCCCCCCATGCCCTGCATGCACTGGAACACATTTCAACCGCAGATGTCCATCACATGACAAGAAGCTCACCGTGTGAGGCGGCAGATTGTTGGCCCGCTTCGCTCTTCACCTTCACCTCGTCGTACACGGTGTCGTCCGCCTTAGCTGAAAGGTCAAAGGTCACGAGGTCATTGATGAATGCAATGCCGTCACACGGCATTAGTTCATTTCCTCCATGTTCTTATGAATAACTGGGTGGATGGTTGGATGGATGAGGTGTGAACAAACCCCTCTGACCCCCCCCTCCATCGCACCTCCCTCTCTCAGCCAATCACAGGCGCCCTCACGTGCGCCAGCCCGCCCACATTAGTCTTTATAATGATTGTTATTCGTCTCTTTTCTCTCTGCTGCTGATAAACGGAATGGTTTGAATAGCACAAACAGGAAGAATCAAACACAAGACTGATGAGTGACACGTTACTGAAATATGAAAGATGGATTAAATGTCGTAACAGATCAACAACAGCGTCTCAGTTTCAACTTTAGGATCGATTTAGAGCAGGTCATCACCATCGACATCACAGCATAAACCCCTGACCTCTGACCCGACCCCCCCACAGGCCCCTCAGAGCTGCTTTCTGTCCAAATGTTGAGCCTTTTTTCAGTAAGAGCATCGGAAATGTTCCGTTAGAATAAAAGGAACCAGCACTCGACCGGGCTGACTCTGACACACCTGCACGGCTCACGGACTCACCTGCGGCGTTTGCCGCGTTGCGCCGTTTGTCGGAGCTGAAGACCACCGAGGCGTAGTTCACGTCCCCCTCCGCCATGTGTGCAGCCCCCCCTGTGTGCACCGCGGCCTGAAGCCCAGGGTGAACCACCAGCAGCCTAAAAGCAGAAGAGGAAGCTTCCTCTCTGCTACTCGGTCCATCAGCCCAACCTCCGAGGAACTTCTGCTTTGTGCTCCGGAACATTTGCGTGGGGGGATGAGAACCAACCGCAGACTCACGGACCACGACGCATGAAACTTCACCACTTCATCACTACATCAAGAGGAGCGTTCATTGAATTAAAGAGCAGATGTCAACATGTTTACTCGTCATCACATTAACCAACAATCACGTTTCATGCGTTTCTCATGAACTCATTTAAATTGTTTCCTGGACAATGAGATGATTATTATAACATATTCTTACCAACCTGCCTGCAGTGCATCATGGGAGATGAACCGTTGCATCAACCGTGCATCAACAATGAAGAAGCAGAAGTTGAAGAGCTGTGAAATTTGTCGCACCTTTTTTTTCTCCACGAGAGGAACTTTTTAGATTTGATGAGATTTGGTTTTATTTAGAAAGCAGCTCTTCTTCAAAGATGCTTTAACAACAATGGGGGGGGGGGGGGGTTGGAGGCTGCAGAGGCTCCACTAGGTGGAGACTTCTCCAGCCGAAGACATGTGTCTAATATTAAAGTAAAATCATTACATCCCCGAACAGACTTCCCCATAATGGGTCGTTGATCGTTTCGACATCCTCCCCCTGTGGTTCTTCCCTTCTCACTAAGAGGATGTAGAAACCCTCTTGTTCTCCTTCTAGTTTTTAACTTTTAGCCTCGCACACTAAAGAATACAACCCCTGCTGCCCCCCCACGCCTCTCTGCCCCCCACGCCCCTCATGCTGGACCTGAACCGGCGCCTGGATACCTACCTGGGCCGGGTCCAGCTCCTGGAGGAGGAGAACGCGCTGCTGGCCGAGGAGATCCGGGCCCTGAGACGCAGCGATCGGGGGCCCTGGAGGAAGGTCTGCGGCGGGCGAGGCTGCAGGTGGACGCCGCCTGGAGGGAGAAGGTCCACGCGGAGCAGGAGGCGGGCAGGGCGGCCGAGGAGCTGCGAGGCGTGGAGCTGCGGAGGCAGGAGGAGGCGCGGGCCCGGGCGCAGGCCATGAGCAAGCTGGAGCAGAGCAGGAAGCAGCTGGAGGGGGAACAGCAGGCTCACATCTGGCTGAGGGAGAAGGTCGTTGAGCTGGAGCACGAGATGAGACACCTGATTGGAACCCATCGCCAGGATGTGGCCTGAGGAGAAGGCCAGAAGAGCGAGAGGCAGCTGAAGCCGCGGGCCCTGGAGAAGGAGATGGCGTCGGCTCGCGACCTCAGGAGGCTCCAGGAGACGACGTCGGCCCAGCAGGCCGAAAGACACAGCCAGGAGATCCAGCACCTCCAGGTGAGAGAGGAACATCCTGCTCATTGCACCTGCAAACACGACCGCCTCCCTTCTTCAGACGCACAAGAGTTTCATTGTTGAAAAAGAGGTTCTGGCTCTGCTCTCTGCAGGAGCGCTCGGCCCGCCTGCAGGCGGACAAACAGGAGCTCGGCCAGCAGATGGATCTTCTTCTTCTGCAGAGCCGAGACCTGCAGCAGCACCAGACGTCTCTGGGCCTGGAGGTGATGACGTACAGGTACGCTGCGTCCGTCACTACGTGCCTGTTTCGCCTGTGCAGGGTTGAGGTATCCCAGCATGCAGCTCCTGAGCTAACGTGAGCTAACGTCATGCGCTAACGTTAACGTTAGCTAACGGTATTGGATCGGTGCCTGGACTCCAGTACTCGCCGATACCCGATGCCAGCATTTTCGGCAGTATCGGAGGGATTTCTGATATGAAGTGACTGACTTTCATTGGCGGAAACAGACATTTCTTTTACATTTTACTATTCAACTTCGGAAAAAACGTAATCTACAATAGTCAACAGCAAGATGTTCCATTTCTATCTATCTAGAGCAGGGGTGTCAAACGTACGGCCCGCGGGCCGGAACCGGCCCGCCAGGTGGTTCAGTCTGGCCCGCGGGATAAATCTGCATTATTGAAAGAAAAAAAATAATAAACTTCATTTTCTATAAAATATGCAGTTCCTATATTGACCGCTAGTGGCGCTGTGTGTGGAGTCAGTTCATGTGTTCAGAATCCGCTTGTTAAGTCTGACGTCACACGGGACTTCCGGGTCCAAGCGCTCCGCTCGTCCACATCTAATAACACTGGCGGAACCTGTTAATTTATTGACGATCACGTCCTACTTTAGTGACGCACCCTTGGCGGTCATAAAGGGTTTAAATTCGTTTAACTCCAACATAGTGGTTAGTGTAGCGCATCATCCAGGTGGCATAATTAAGGGTGAGTTAGCTGTAAGGTTAAGCTAGCTAGTTAGTTGACGTAAGGTGCCATTCCTTGTTATGGATGAGGTATTTCAAAATATAATTTTTACAGGACTTCTATAACTGTGAACGTAACTAAACGAAGATTAAAAAATATACAGAAGTATTGTTATGATAAACAGCGCTGGCAGCAATGTAGTTTGTGATCGTGTACATGGCTAATATCTATGAAACAACGGAGTGCCTTAGCAGTAGAGCACAGTTCGATCCTCGGCTCCGCTAATCCACGTCCTCCTGGCTATGAATATTAGTTACTGATGAAGTTACTGATGAAGTTACTGATTTTAAATCTTTTATACATTTTGAGGAATTTGATGTATTTTAACATGCAGGACATGTTTTAACTTCCACAAAACTGTCAATAAATGTTTTGCAACAGTGTATAATCACTGTGATTTGTGTTTTTATGCATAATGCACTTAAATAAATGTTAAACTGGGTGAAAATGTTGTTGAAACTGCACATAATTTTCTTAAAAACACCTAGGTTGTTTATAATATATTTAGTAAAAGGAGAATTCATTGCATATAAAGATTTTTATAATTTACTTCTTCTTCGCACTAATACAAAGAAAAAAGTGGCATGAATTTTGGCATGAGTTTGGCCCCCATGAGACCAATTAAGTTGTATGCGGCCCCCAGACCAAAATGAGTTTGACACCCCTGATCTAGAGTCACATTCTGAATAAAGCGTAGTGATGTTCTCTGTAGTGTTTCAAACAGAACAAACTGTGACTTAATACAACTTTCTTGACGCACAAAATGATTTTGTTAATCGACAAACATCAACATTTTGGAACATTTTAAAGAACACTTTACTTGGAATCGGTTCACAAATGTAAAGTTATCTGGACGTTATAGTTATAGTATGATTGGTCCAGCAGAAGGTCAGTCAGTTGCACAGTTTTTCAAAATAAAAGCCCTGAAAATAGTTGTACTCAAAGCTATGCATCCAAACAGAACAACACAGGCGTCTTTTTCTGAACCACTGTGAAGCTTTGGTGTGTGTGTGTGTGTGTGTGTGTGTGTGTGTGTGTGTGTGTGTGTGTGTGTTTGCCTCATTGTGCGATCTGTTGATCGATGTACATGTGGACGTTTTATAAAATCCTAACATGGAATATTTCTTTTGTATATGACTTTTAATAAAAACTGCTTTTCCCCTAAAAGATTCGCCTCGTTTCTTCTTTTCTCAGTTCAGTTTTTTAGATTCAGAGGAAGAGAAGAAGAAATGTGAAGAGGAGGCAAAAGGATGAATGAAGGAAATAAAAGGTTCCACATGAGATACAAGTTCTCAAGCTTTGTGGTCCTTGTGGTTGGTCGTATATCTGCTCATGAGGAAACACGCCCCCGCGTGGTGACGCAGGAGATGACACCGACGGGACGGTGTTCTGCTCTTTGGTTCACTTGAAGTTCAAGTTTCCACAAACACAATACAATCATCCTGAATTACACAAACCCATAGTTATTAGACAAACAGTGACCTCTGACCTGTGTGTGTGTGTGTGTGTGTGTGTGTGTGTGTGTGTGTGTGTTTGACCTCTCTAACGAGAGAGAAGCTCTTTTCTTAAATCCAAGAAATGTTTCACTGTTGCACCAAAACCTCCTTCCTCCCAAGTGTAAACTATGATTCAGTATTGATTAAAAATCACACGAGGTTTTTCAGACTTATTTTTAGTGGATGACTTAATAAAAAATTACATTCTTTTAGTGGAAAGTTTAAAGAAAATAGATTTATTGAGTCACGTGTCTGCAGCTAATTTACTTTAAAAAGTACCAGAATTAAATTGATTACAAATTGGCACGATGGTGTTCTTCTCATCAGCACGCTGTGTGTGTGTGTGTGTGTGTGTGTGTGTGTGTACACGTGCACTATTGTGTGACTATTCCCATCTCTGTTTGACTGGAGGAGGAAAAGGTCTCAACTTGAGTCTTTGATGGAAGAAAAGGAATAAAGTGGATTTGTAGTCCGACGTGTTTCAACGTGAAAATGTCTCTTATTTCATTTCATACGTTTCTTTCTTTCTACAAAGAGACATTAATGTGTAAAAAGGCCTCGTGGACTTAATGTGTCATAAGATGATGAACACTATGAAGGTGTTGGGATCAGAACGGCTGGAAGTATTAACTTCATGAATAAAATAATAAACGTATGAGATCAGTGAAACTAAACAATAAATCTATCACATTAAATCAATAATATTATTTTTGAAGTTCAAGTTCTTAAATGTCGTATTCAAATATGCAAATGAGGCGTTATTTAATGGTAACTTTGTAGATTTCTCCTAAATTCACCAACACAAATAAAGTAGTAAAGTTATGAAAGAAAACTAGATTATTGATTATAAATGAAAAGCTTCATTTGGGTGAAAGTGTTTTAAATAAAAACATAAAATCTACTTAAACACTATTTGAGGCTGGAGGGGTTTGAACCCAGAACCTTCTTCAAAGCAGCGTGCTGAGCACCACGTCGCCATGACGACCGTTAACCACAGTTTAACATGAAAACAATGATGTTCCTGTGAAACCAAAGTAATATATGAAGTGACTCAACGCTGTGCGATTATGTAAACGTTAATAAAACACAAGCACCTGATATTATCTGTTCATTTATTAATAGTTTCTTTGTTCAGGACAAACCTGATTATGTCAAATTACATTTGAACACATTTAGAAAGATTTAAAGTTAAAATCAGATCAAAAAGAATTATTCATGTTTTCATCATCAAAAATAATCCTTTAAAAAACAAACAATGCGAATGAAGAACGCACACAAATGAGGACAATTTATCACACAGACATTTATCTCATATGGGGGGGGGGGGGTGGGGGGGCAGATGACAGAGCGTTCCATAAAATGTCCTCTTGAACATTGCGACACATAAAGATGAATCTATCATTAATAATCTATTGATTCTTCCACAGAGGCAACGAGCACAGCAGCATTCAAACACACGTCCATCTGAGGCCCAGAGGGCTGTGGACCCCCCAGAGTCCAGACCAGCTCAGGTACCCTCACCTGCTCCACCTGCATCTCCACCCACATGAACCTCCACCAGCTGCACAGACTGAACTATGTGGTGAGCAGAGAGGAAGGTTCTCCACCAGGAGGAGACGCTCCCTCAAAGACGACACAGAGACACTGAGTCACCAGAACCAGGCCAGGACCCAAACCCAACCTGAACCCAGGATACCTTCTAGCCGGCGTCTGATCTTCTGCTGTGCGTGAGGCCGTCGGTCCTTCTGAGAGCATCCACGGTCACGCGTGACATCACTACATGCAGAGGGACGTTTATCAGCGTGATGTAACGCTCCTTTAAGTCTGGAGAATAAACAACTACTATTTTAGAGTTGACGAAAGAAATGGAGCTGAATCTCCAGTCGACCAGAGCAGCAACATGTTCTCCTCTCAGGTGTGTGTGTGTGTGTGTGTGTGTGTGTGTGTGTGTGTGTGCGGTCAGACCAGGTCACCCCCTCCCTCTCGCTCTGTTGCCACCTAGTGGTCAATATGACCGGAGCTCACTCACTCAGAACAGCTTTTCCTAACGTTTTGGTTTTATGATCTTTCTCTCAAACACACACACACACACACACACACACACACACACACACACACACACATTGTAATGTGCTTTGCATTTTGACACACACTTGCTCTTTGAACCACACTGTTTTATCCTATTTTCTCTGAAACACACACTTTTCACTTTCTTCTTGTTAAACACACACTTTCTCTCTGACACACACACACACACATGCACACACACACACACACACAGTAGACTGTTGGACCCCCCCTGATGCTCTCTGTGGTGGAAGAGCTGAAGGACGTCTGGAGGCTGTTAGAGCTTCACATTAATGATGTTTATGCCCCCCCCCCCCCCCCACAAACCCAAAGTCATTCAAACATTTAACGGAAGGCTTCATGTTCCCGTGAATCTGCAGCCTGGAGTCAGGTGTGCGTGTGTGTGTGTGCGTGTGTGCGTGCGTGTGCGTGCGTGCGTCCGGCCTCTTTAAAGTGAAGCTCGTCAGAAGCTCCGTCGGGGAGGAAAAGCGAGTGTTCAAAGAAACAAGCAGCTTTAAGTGCATCAGACCTGAGTGTCTCTCTCTGTCTCTCGATCCCTCCCGACACTGTGATTATTACAAACTTAGAATAACAAAGAGGTCTGGGGGAGGACGGGGGGAGGACGGGGGGAGTCTGCAGGAGACCTGGGTGCGGAGGACCAGAGAGGCTCGGGGAGGAGGTTTTCCTCAAAGGTCTGGAGGCAGGAGGAGGTCCCGGGTTTCACAGGAGGCAGGACTCTCTGGTGCGCTGCGAACACCACAGGTCCCCTTTTAATCCCAGAGGAGGAGAGAGAGGGGGGAGAGAGAGGGGGAGAGACACTGCAGTCCACGCTCACCCTGCGAACCGTCAGCATCGAGCATCCGCGGCCAAACGGACTTAGATCCGGAGCTCCGATCCGCTCCGAAAGTCTCCATTTGCTCGGAACCCGGGCGGACGGCTCCTCGGAGGTCGGATCCCCGCGCAGCCTGAGGTCGGATCCCCGCGCAGCCTGAGGGCGGGACCCGCAGCCGCGCCGTCTCCAGCCCGTCGCCCCGTCTTTTGTCATTTTAATGGCTCGTTGCCGCTTCTCATTTCAGCGCAAACCCACAAACTGAGGAGTTTTTTAAATTTACTTCCACTGGATTTTAGAGGCTGGATTGATTTTTTTTAATCCGTATTTCCTGGAGAGAAGCCGAGGATGTTGCTCCGCCGCTCGGAACCTTCCTCCTGGTCCACCTGTAGGTTCTTCTTC
Organism: Apeltes quadracus; assembly: GCA_021346845.1. Lineage (NCBI taxonomy): Eukaryota > Metazoa > Chordata > Actinopteri > Perciformes > Gasterosteidae > Apeltes > Apeltes quadracus. The sequence continues at coordinate 894,604 of CM037936.1, forward strand.
TGCGCCGTGGTGCTGCTCCAAACGCCCCGGTCCTCCTCTGCGCTTATTACAGGTGAGATTAAAGGCGTCATAATGACACATCACCCCGCGCGTAAAATCTACCCAGAGCCGCTCATTCAGTGCGGCGCGTCCCCGCGGCTCCTCCGGTCCTCAACATCAGGATCCCAGAACACTGTGAAAGTGGTATTTATGCAAAGAAAACAAGTCAGACCCGGGTTTTCACTTTAACCCGGGTTATCCTCCCCAACGGAGCACCAGGACATTTCAGTCCCTTTGTCAAACGTTTTATTTTTAATCGCAGCGGGATTCAAACCTTTAGGATCAAACGCTGCTTGAGATTAAACGGGTCTTTTCTTCCGATGGCTGTTTGGTGTAAAAGTTTCTTCTGTTATAATTAAGTTCATTTCGCTTCTTTGATGAAGCACACGGAACGTTGTAAATCACTTTTCCTTCTGCCCCCCTGACAGCCGCATTGCATCATGGATATCGTCTGTTGCCCCGCAGCGTGTTGAGTAAATTCATTTTAATTGATGGAGGAGGTGCATTTTTTGGGGGGGCATTTGATTATCGTTGTCGCCTATTTATCCTTCGAGCGGTTTCCATGACGACCGTGTGGTTGAGATGATGTTTGCGCAAGATGATTCTTAAATAACTGGCCGATCAGGGTTTGCTCCTACCTGGGAACCCTGAGCCGGGGGGGGAGGGGGGGGCGGGGGGTTGGGGGGGGGGTGATGTACCAGATGACCAACACGTGTATAACAGTTTGATCTCTCTCTCGCGCCATTGTGATCCCCAATGCGGATCGGATTCCTCCACCTGGCATCCAAAACATGCACCGTCTTTGTCCGCCCCGGACCGCAGACCGGGGCGGGGGGGTCGCTGCAGCAGGTGGAGCTGCACTGAGGTCACTAAATCTGCATGCACTAATTGTTCTGTTATCAGCTGCTGTACTTGATTTGGTGAATATAAATAAGCCATAAATAGACACAGAGTAACAAAATAAGTTAGAATTTAGAATTAGCTCAACGTTTAACCTCAAATGGAGACTCATCCGATAACACTTCATATAATTGCATATTAAGTATTCTCCTAATACTGTACAGAGCTTTTTATATTAAAGTGTTCTACTTTATCTAAATTCTTTCTCTCATTATAGATAATTTAACTGGCTCGAGTCAGAGATTTATTAGAGTCACTGAGACTCTCTAACTGAATCAAAGTTTGACCTTCAAAGTCCGAGAGAAAGGGTGACCTTTAGCTGAAGAAAGGTCGTGCTATTGAGCCCCCCCCCCCCCCGCAGTCCTTTAACGACTCCCTGCTGATCCGCTATCTGTCTCATTTTCTCCCTTGTGAGGACCCTCAGTATTTCCACGTCTTTTGAAAGTGTCTCAGGAATCAGCATGAAGGTATTTGTCCGACTGAGGACGAGGCCTCCGAGCCCCGACGGCCCCCCGACGGCCCCCCGACCCCCCCGACACCACTTACAGCACTGCAAGTTTAATTACACTCAAAGGCTGTAAATTTTACAGCACTGGGGAGCCGCCGGGTTCGTCTGCCCTGCCAGGATCCACAGGCGGGGGGGACGGGGACGGGGGACGGGGGGGCAGTTGTTGTGGAGATTCAGAGCGTTCTAACCCGGTCCAGATCTGGTGCTCTTTCCCAGGCACACCAGCCGGTTACGAGCTTTAACATCTAACTCTTGAAACAAGTCTTGAAACATTGATAGACGATGATATATCGATAAAGATGAGATGCAGATTCTCCGTTAACGGTAGTTTCTAATAAGGAACCAGGAAGTAGTCAGTAGTCAGTAGTCAGTGAGGATTAACAGCTTTCTCCTTCCTCCCTGGTTCCACCCGAGACTTCCCACGAGCACAGGAAGTTATCATTTCAGAGTCTAAACAAAAAGGTCACGTGACTGAGATGGAGTTCCCCGATCGTCTAACATGAAGTCATGTGACCGTCGGAGCATCTTGGGATGACGTCATGTGACTCGCTGCGTCTCACCTGTCTGCGTTCCGTCCGCAGGTACCGAGGCCAGCTGTGAGAACGAGGGAGAAGTCCTCCACATCCCCAACATCACGGACAACCCCTGCATCACCTGCGTGTGTCTGGTAAGAGCCCCCCCCCACCGCCCCTTTGTGCCGGCAGCCTGAGCCTTTCCGCTGATAGTGGTGTTTGAGGAAGCTGATTAGCGGCTCGCCGCGGCGTCCTATCGCCGGTCATGTGGGACGTTTGTGTGTTTGTCGGCTTGAAGTCTCCACGGAGTCGCTTTCCTTCGTTGTGGGTTTTAACGTCCTGTTAAAGAGCCGGCTACAAAACGCCAGGGGACGCCTCCTTCCTGCAGCATGTGCAGTGACCCCTGACCCCCCCACCCCTCCCCCCTCCACGTTACAGCTTTGGATTCTTGGTTTTAGGGGACGAGGCCGGGCGGACAAAGCTCCTCTGTGTTTGTGAACTGGAGGACTTGATCGTCTGTTGTCTTTAAAATACAATATCGTCCAACAACAACCAGCACACGTTGGAACCAATAACAACCAGCACACGTTGGAACCAATAACAACCAGCACACGTTGGAACCAATAACAACCAGCACACGTTGGAACCAATAACAACCAGCACACGTTGGATCCAATAACAACCAGCACACGTTGGATCCAATAACAACCAGCACACGTTGGATCCAATAACAACCAGCACACGTTGGAACCAATAACAACCAGCACACGTTGGATCCAATAACAACCAGCACACGTTGGAACCAATAACAACCAGCACACGTTGGAACCAATAACAACCAGCACACGTTGGATCCAATAACAACCAGCACACGTTGGAACCAATAACAACCAGCACACGTTGGAACCAATAACAACCAGCACACGTTGGAACCAATAACAACCAGCACACGTTGGAACCAATAACAACCAGCACACGTTGGAACCAATAACAACCAGCACACGTTGGATCCAATAACAACCAGCACACGTTGGATCCAATAACAACCAGCACACGTTGGAACCAATAACAACCAGCACACGTTGGAACCAATAACAACCAGCACACGTTGGAACCAATCCCGTCTGTTGTTTCTCAGTGGAATTATAAAATGTATTTCATTGACAAAGAAGAATACAAGAAAGGCTTTACCATGTCGTTTCTTCATAAATCATGTATATATTACTATTACTATTAAGACAGGTCACCTTGTACAGTTCAAACGTATTATTGTTCAGGGCAAATATGACTTTGGATACCCAAACCCCGGCTCCTGATTGGCTCCTGATTGGCTCCTGATTGGCTCCTGATTGGCTGCGTGAGGCAGTCTGAGCCGTCCTGTGTGTTATCGGCCTGAATGCTATCAGTCATCAGCAGGCAATGGGAGCCTTTCATCTCTACTTTACCCCCCCCCCCTCCCCACACACACACACACTAAACGTAAAACTAAATTTGGCCTTTGTTTATCTCCTTAAACTATAAAAAGAAATATCTTTTCATGTTTTGAAATATGAGAAAAACTTTTTTTGTCTTTAACACATTTTTCTGGTTAAAAACGTCATCGGATTAAAGATGCAAAAAAGGTGAGTTTTAAAATTGTTTTTTAAAACTCGCCCCCCCCCCCTTTCCTTCGGGGGGTTGGGCTGCGTCAGGGCTCTAGTGTCACTCAGACTTTGAGGGGGGGGGGCAGTTGGTCCAGAGTACCTGCTAATGGCTCTGTGGGCAGACGGGCACATAGAAGAGCCATTGTGTGAGTGGGGGGGGGGGGCGACGCAACGCTGCAGTGGGGCGGGAGTGGATGTGGCTGACAGACTGACTGACAGGCCGTCGCCATGGCGATCCTTTATCTGGCAGGAAGTCGGCCCGTCTCCGTCACGCTCTTTGTCGCCGCTCGTCTGCTCGTCTCGGCGTCTTCCTCCCTTCTGTCCGTCACCGTGTGGCAGAATACGACGAGCCAAACAAATCAAAGCGGCCATTAAGTCGTTTTAGTTCTTAAAGCCAAAGAAGAGAGAACGAACACGTCACTCTGCCTCCAGCAGCAGCTTCATCTCCACAACATCGGCCTCGCAGGCAGCCGGGGGGTCGAAGGTCAGAGGTCGCAGCGGCCTGCTAATCGATCGAACAAACATTCCAGATGCACACTCATCTTTACACTCAGGAGCTGAGGTGGATCCGACAGGCAGGTCAAAGGTCGCTTCCTGTCTGCGTGTGCACTCAAACAGGAGCAGCGAGTAAACCGACCTTTGTGTTTTATATTCACTCGTCATCGATTCCCTTTGTCTCCGCTGTCGTCTGCTGAGGACGGAAGTGAGGACAAACCGCGGACGAACGAGTGTTTGAGGGTCGACACATTGTTTCAAATGAAGAACAATAAGATCAAAGGATTTACACACGAAGAACGGAAGATATTAAACAGCAGTGCATCACTGTTACATCAGAGGTCAAAGGTCACCGTAGTGGGATTGGCTGCTTTGGTTCGGGGGGGGAGGGATATCGGTCATAGCAGATGAATCCAGAGTGACTCGATCCAGAGGAGGAGGAGGAGGAGTGATGATGAGGAAGAGTGGGGAGGAATAGCGAGCGGAGTCGCCCCCCAGTGGCAAAAAGAGCAATGGTTTTTTAAGGATGAAAGACGGGGGCCTGTTTATTCGTCCTCCACTTAGGGGGGTCCAGGATGTGGACGACGTCTCATAGGAGTCAGTTCAGGTTCAACTGGTGTGGTTCAGTAGCACGAGTACAAGGATCACACACTAATGTGTGTGTGTGTGTGTTGGGGAGGGAGGGGGGGGGGAGTAAGGGGGGGTCGTCCCTCCTGGCGACAGACGGGCGTCCAGCCGACCGGCCCTGGTGCCGTGGTGGTATGTTGAGTGTTTATAGGCATGGTGACCCGTCGTGGCCT
>CM037936.1:904500-977000 GCA_021346845.1 Apeltes quadracus
GGATGGGTGAGGGACAGGTGGAGGATGGAAAGGTGGATGGATGAATTGACGGGTAAAGAATGGGTGGAGGGCAGGCGGGTGGATGTCTCCTGACCTCTGTGTGTGTCCTCTGTCCTGCAGGAAGGAGACATGTGGTCCTCGGTGAACTGCACCCTGTGCAGCTGTGCCAAAGGGAGCATCGAGTGTCGGCCCAAGCAGTGCGTACCGATCAGCAGCTGCCCCTCGGTGAGTGAGACGCCGCTCCACCTTCATCTGCCCGTCTGTCTGCCTGTCCGTCTGCCTGTCTGTCTGTCTGTCTGTCCGTCTCAGGCTCCACAGGCCGCCGCTAACTTTCCACTTTGAGCTCGTGCACGTTGATACGAGGTGTCAGGAGACGTGGCGGACAAAGACACATGTGATGCGTTCAGGGCGCATTGACGATGGCAGTTAGATACATCGATGTCCATGTCCTGTCACGCACGATGGGAACACGTGGCGTGCAGACTCACGTGGCGTGCAGACTCACCTGTCGCAGAGGTCGCCCGTTGGTCGTGATGCGGTGGATTCCTCGCATTCCTCGGCGGGCTGCTGGCGGGTCAAAGTCCTCACCTGTCGTCTGTGGTGGAGGCGGGCGGAGCGTCTCTGCAGCCGTCGGCACGCCGCTCGCCTCTCCACCTCTACGGCGTCGCCCACTGGCCACTGGGATGGAACCAGTCTGCTGGTGTTCACCTGCGTTAGGAACAGAACCGAGTCACAAAGTGGACGATTTAGGAAGCGTTGGCTAGGAGTTGATACAAACTAACACACTCGCACACACACACACTCACACACACACACTCACACGGACAGACACACACACACTCCCGTGGCGTCGTTCTGCGGTCACAGTGTCCTTTGGGAGACAGCGTGTCTCCAAACAGCCTTTTGTCTGTGTGATGTTTGAGTGACAGCTAAGAAGAAGTTCCCTATGTTTAGGCCCCTGAAAACCAATCTCCGTCACTGTGTGTGTGTGAGTGTGAGTGTGAGTGTGTGTGTGTGTGTGTGTGTGTGTGTGTGTGTGTGTGTGTGTGTGTGTGTGCCTGCGTGCGAATGAAGGGCTTCCCTGAGGCAACAAAAAAAGCTGTGTGAAAGAGACCTCTGATCTGCACTTTTGATGGAAGTTGAAACTGCACACACACACACACACACACACACACACACACACACACACACACACACACACACACACACACACGTGCGCGCGGGGTTTCCTGTTACGCAGCCCGGCGGTTGAAGTCGGCGTATCGTGTCGTCCTGGTTCGACTCTTTCATTTCATTTTTCCGTCCTTTTTTTCCTGTTTGAGGCGGCGATGATCAACGATCTGTCAGAAAAGGGGCGGAGCCGGGTTTTACAGTCTGTTACCGAGGAAACCGGGCCCTCAGCCCTTCGCTCTCATTTTGAACTGTAATGATGGAAGGAGTTTAGTTATATTTATTTGTGACGGTTTTGGCTCCACAGGTCCACACGCGATTCAGTGTGACTCGTTTTAACTGCCTGATATGATGTTTCGCTCTGCGAGGTTTCCACCCGCCATCTTCCTGCATGTGTCTGACCCCTCTGTGTCTGTGTGTGTGTGTGTGTGTGTGTGTGTGTGTGTTGCAGAATAAGATCCTGAACAGGACCGGCTGCTGCCCCGTTTGCACTGAAAGTGAGTAAGTCCCTCTCGACCCTCCACTTCCTGGGAGGCGTTGCTTTCAAGCACTAACTACTAACATGTTCCTCTGCTGCACGTTAGTCGTGTATCACGTATCGTCCACCAGACGTCTTTCGGGGACGTTTGTAACTTGTCCCTCCGTCCCTCTGCAGAGCCGGGCGTGTGCACGGTGTTCGGCGACCCCCACTACAACACCTTCGACGGCAGGACCTTCAACTTCCAGGGCACGTGTCAGTACGTGCTGACCCAGGACTGCGGCGGCGGCCCCCCGGACCTCGGCTTCATGGTGGGACCGCGGGTTCAACGGCGACATCCAGGCTCAGAGAACACGATTCTAACGGAGCGCCGTCCCACCCCCCCCCCCTTCCTCCCAGGTGTTGGTGAGGAACGACGCCCGGCGGACCCGCTCCTTCTCCTGGACCCAGGCGGTGGAGGTGAGGCTCGGGGGTTTGGTCCTCGGCCTCCACCAGCACCTGACGGTGCGCAGGAACGGCAGCCGCATCGCGCTGCCCTACCACGGCCCCGGGGTGCACATCGACCTGGACGGCTACCTGCTGAAGCTCACCGCCATCGCGGGTAAGCCCCTCCCCCCACTGACGACCTCACCAACCCCCCGTGGAAGTCTAAAGAGAGCCTCCCCCCCCCCGCAGGTCTAGAGATCACGTGGGACGGCGACAGCTTCGTGGAGGTGGTGGCGGCCCCCCACCTGCGGGGACGCCTCTGCGGCCTTTGCGGCAACTACAACGGCCACAAGCGCGACGACACCATGGGGGGCGACGGGCGCTTCAAGTTCGACGTGGACGAGTTCGCCGAGTCGTGGCGGCTGGAGGGGAACGAGGTTTGCTCCCAGCAGCCCCCCCCCCCGCCGCCCCGCCTCCTTCCTCTGCCCCGCCAGCGTCAAGGTCAAGTTCCGCGCCCACCGCGAGTGCCAGAAGATCAAGTCGAGGGAGTTCCAGAAGTGCCACCGCGCGGTGGACTTCGGCCCGTTCTACAGGTCAGAGGGCGCGGCGGCGTGATGACGTCATCGGGATGAGCGCACGCCGGCGACGCCGTGACTAAGCGTGTTGAGTTGTGTGCGTTGTGTGCAGGTCGTGCGTGACGGACATGTGTGAGTGTCCGGTCCACAAGAACTGCTACTGCGAGTCCTTCATCGCGTACAGCCGCGCCTGCGAGAGGGAGGCGGCGCCCGTCCTGTGGCGTCCCGACGCCGCCTGCATGGGTGAATATGATCAACGTCCCCTCACGCGGGAGCACGCACGCAGCACATGTATTTAACCCCCCCCCCCCTCTGCCCCCTTCCCTCTCCAGCAACCCAGTGCAAACACGGCGCCGTGTACGACACCTGCGGACCCGGATGCACCAAAACCTGCGACAACTGGAACGAGATCGGGCCGTGCAGCCGAGCGTGCGTCGCCGGCTGCCACTGCCCCGCCAACCTGCTGCTGTTCCACGGACGCTGCATCAAGCCCACCGCCTGCCCCGGCCGGTGACCCTCGTGACCCGGGCGGAGCCAGGGGGGGCAGGAAGGGTCCGGAGTCCACAGGTGGGACGCGTCATGGTGCTCGGGGTCCAGCCCCCCCCGGCCGACTCCGGAACCCAGAACTGAACTTGCTGTAATCAGGAGCGGCCTGAACCTGGACCCTCAGGGACCCTCAGGGGGGGGGGGGGGCGCATCTCTCAGGAACTCTCTCACGTGGGAAACGGAGCTTCGGCCTTCTGAAACAGGAACTTTGTGGTCCCAGTTCATCATTTCACAATGTAAGCTAGCAGATTTATATGAAAGAGACGGCTTTTATATTATTGTTCTAACTGTTATTATTACTATTTGTTGTTAATTTATATATCGGTCGAAAGACGTGTGGTAGCAGGAGCCTGAATCATCAGCACAATGATTTTAAAGGGAAACAGAAGCTATTTATGTGTTTGTTGTGTTACTGTTGCACGTCGCAGACACAAAGTGTGCGTTGAATCAGTTCTTCGCAGCTGTGCTCCACTTGACGAGTTATTTAAGACCAGCAATATAATCTTTTATTGAATCTCATTCCTGACTGCTGTCTTTACTTTCCTCCTCCGTCAAACCCCAAAGGTTCAATCCCCAAAGGTTCAATCCCAAAGGTTCAATCCCCAAAGGTTCAAACCCCCAAAGGTTCAAACACCCAAAAGGTTAAAATCCCCAAAGGTTCAAACCCCCAAAGATTCAATCCCCAAAGGTTCAAACACCCCAAAGGTTCAAACCCCCAAAGGTTCAAACCCCCAAAGATTCAATCCCCAAAGGTTCAAACCCCAAAGGTTCAAACACCCAAAGGTTCAATCCCCAAAGCAGCTGGAAAACATTTTAACGTATTATAAACTTATTATAAACAAACAGGACGAAAGTAATCAGAGTCGTTTTAATAAACCACTAAATCAACGTTGGACGTGTTTCTCTGCTGCTTCTTGACATTTTTACAGTTTAAGCCTTTTAGTGAGAAGAAAAATACATTTTAATACTTTTTCAAACCAAACTATCAATTAATACTGTGAATAAAACATTCTGAACACGTTTAACAACAAAGAGTTGAGAGGTATGAGTAGAAAAGGAATGAATGAAACACATGTAGTGGCAATAATCATAATAATAGCGTGAATCAGAAATCAAACACATAATATGTTGTCAAATCAATAAGAATTTAGTGAAAACTATTTTTAAATTGTCAAGATGAGAAAACATCGAAATAAAAGTTTATTTTGTATTGAAATTCTGTGTGAGAATCGAATTGAATATTGATTTCGTAATGAAACACTTGGTTTGAGGAGGGGGGGTCACTTCGATATTAATACAAGAGGAGGTCTGAAGCTCCTTCTTTTGTATTGATGAGACGATCTGAGGAGGATTGAAGGTCTCTGCTGCCCCCTGCTGGTGTTTACAGAGTTTACATTCTGTCACTGACGGCTCGTTTAGTCTGGAAGGAGACCACCTTCGTCCCCTGGTTTAAAAACAAGAGTCAATGTCGTTGATTACTGATAAATAGAAGTAGTTCAAAGCTCAGGGGGAAGATCCTCCTTCTGAATGAATCACGCTGATGTGTTTTTACTTTGATTGGTTGCTCAGATTCACAAATAAAAACACATGAAAGAATTTGATAAAACCAGCTGCTCCAAGTACAGCAAATATGTATGTGCACTACAATATAATGTTCCCAAAACGCCTTTGTCTTATAAAATCTCGCTATACAAAAAAAATAAACATCTAATAAAAAATACACTCTTAAAGTTCCAGCCTGGCGAACGTGAGGTAGAAAATAAAAACAATAAAATCAGTAAGTACACTCAGAAGAAGACATACAGCAGGAGTCATTGAGAGAGGGATGGAGAGGGGGGGAGAGAGAGAGAGAGAGGGGGAGGCTTCAGTCGTCATCGCTGTCGCTGCCTGACTCACTGAGCTGAAGGTCGTTTCCTGACAAGATGAAATATTATTATTAATATTAAATGCCGTTCAACTGAGTGAAGCTTCATGTATTGAATGAACGAGTAGACGTGAACACGGGAGAACTCACGCAGCGTGTTCATCAGCTGGTTGTTGCCCGGCGGCCGGTCGGTCGCCCCGTTGAAGGCCGGCTGGCGGCCGGGGGAGGTCTGGCCAGGCGGGCGGGCTGGGGGGGAGCGGGGGGCCGTCGCGCTCGCCGTCGCTGCTGCTGTCGTCGTCGGCGCTGCCCGACGCGCTGCCCGAGTCCGACGAGCTGCTACTGCTGCTCATCTGCTCGATCACCTCAGCCTCCGCGCGCAGCTCTGCACAATCAATCATTTCAGATCGTTGTGTCATGTCTGTTTTATTTCTGCTTATTCATGAAAATTGTTTGGTTTCCCTCCTGATGGATTATTATGTATATTATCTTACACCTCCTCTGTTCCATCTCATCTCCTCTCATCGTATCTTAATAAACATTTTAAATTCTCCTGCGGCGCGTCGTACCTCTCTTGATGTCCTCGAGCTGCGGCTCCGGCGAGGGGGCGTCCTTGGAGGGAGACGGGGAGGCCTTGACCCCGGCCCCAGGCTTGGTGGGGGCCCGGAACGGAGCGCCGGGCTGGCTGGACCGGACCGACTGCTGCTCGATCCGCGCCTGGATCTTACTGCTGCCCTCGGCCCTGAAACACACACACACACACACGATCGGGTGTGAGACCTCGCTCACACTTTAAAACTGACGTTAATGATCTGTGATGAGCCCTCCCCCCTCACCTGGTCTTCTTGACTTGGATGCTGCTGCTGAGCTTCTCCAGCACGAACTCCCCGGTGTCGTGGTTGATGATGAGCACGCAGTCCTTCTGGTACGGCCGCTTGTTTCCCTTGAACACCGTCATGGGCGGCGTGGAGCCCTGGAGGAACAACAACCACGTGAGTACCGGCGCTCTCCTGCGGCGCAGCGGGGCTCAGGAGGTCCGCGGCGGCGCTGCAGTTTGGATGGTCTGCTGGGTTTGTAACCAAAGGGGAAGTAAAAGACGAATGTTTCCGCTCTTCAGGCGCGGCGCCTCACCGGAATGTGGGGCAACGTGATGGTGACTTCGTCTCCTTTGCCGACCTGCAGCTCGCCCTCGCAGCTCGTGTCGATGGACGCTGGTTTGAAGTCATCTAAAAACGGACAGACGGGTTTTTCCATGTGACTTACTGTTTCCATGTGAAATAAACAGTAAACTATTGATCTTTCTGTGAAGCGATTCATTTTGTGAAGTCGCTTGTTTCACTGCATTTATTGATCCGTGATCATGGAGCTTGTGATGACACATTGCTGTAAACGTGAAACTAACTGACAGCTCGTGTGACCTGGAGCAGGTTGTAAGGGGCTACAAGTGGTCGGCCATCATTGTTGTTGTTTACAGATCATTGGTAATAAGCTGGAGTGTCAGAGGGACGTAAAGATGGCGGCTCGTCCCACACAGGTGGTCATTTCATCCCGCAGGTGCAGGTGTTCACCGTCACGTGGCCGTACTCACATCTGATGGTGTGGAAGGAGGATTTGGGCCTCTTCTCAAAGCTTTCTCCGAGCTTCAGAACATGCTCCTCTTTGTCCAGCAGCGGGTTCGTGCTGCCGTTCATGTCTCCGTCCGTTTAAAAGAACAAAAAGGTTGAAACGATCCACATTTATGTTAAAATGTTCCGAAGAGCCGTTCGGTCGCTTCGCCAGTGATACGATAAAAATAGTAGAATGAAAAGATAACCGTAAGGTTAGTTAGTTAGCCGGCTGTGGCTACGCGTTAGCACAATAAGCCTTTCGCCATTCGGCCACGCCTCTTCCGGTTTTGGTCCGTCGATCAAATGTCACCGAAACGTTGGCAGTTTCTGCTTTTTTCTGTTAGATTTACATTTGGAGGAAATAAAACCTGGAGTAATTCGTTATATAATAATATAGTTAATAAATGATTGTATCTGGTAGAAAACGAGCGGAACACTCGCTAACTATTAAATGTGTTGTTGCTGCACGGGGGAATTGACTGACGGACAAGATGGACGTCAACCAAGGCGTGAGATGTTTGTAAACTAACCGAATTTGAGCGCGTTCTCCATCAGAATAACGGCTTTTCTATTCAATCGATGCTTAAATAGTACGATTACTGAAGGGCGTCCGCGTCCGAAGCCTCCTGAAAGCAACATGGCGCTGTCGCCGAAGGATCGTTCCGCCGGGGAGATTGAAACTTCTCATGCGAAGGAGGAAGCGGCGTCCAGCGGCGACCTGCGCCCACGGGTCCCCGGACAGGACGGAAGCTCCACCGGCGCTGCGGTGTCCGGCTTCAGACTGAGGAAGCTGGAGGAAGAAGCTCAGAAGAACTGGGACTTGTTCTACAAGAGAAACACGACGAACTTCTTCAAGGACCGACACTGGACCACCAGAGAGTTCCGGGAGCTGGAGGCCTGCAGAGAGGTGAGAGGTGAGGGACAGGACACCTGCAGTCCCACGTCCAACTGTCCCCGAGCAGGACACGTGACCCCTTAAATGGCCGAACAATTTCCTGTATGTGCAATTGCATATTGTCTTTCCCGCCAAACTTGATTTTAAAGCATGCATTATTTAAAACAATTCCATGCTTATCTACAATTTATTTGTAGATAAATTTATTGACCGGTTGTATTGGTCTGTAGTCCGAGGCCCAGAGGCTGGTGCTGCTGGAGGCCGGCTGCGGGGTCGGAAACTGCCTCTTCCCTCTGCTGGAGGACGAGCTCAACATCTTCGTCTACGCCTGTGACTTCTCACCGCGAGCCGTCGACTTTGTGAAGGTGAGACATCAGTCCGTCTGACTGCGATCCCCACGGCTCAATGGTGAAACCTTTCCTCCTCGTGACCGGCCGTCCGCTCGCAGAAGAACCCTCTGTACGGCCCGGAGCGCTGCTGCGCCTTCCAGTGCGACCTGACCAGAGACGACCTGAGGGCGCAGGTGCCGGAGGGCGGCGTGGACGTGGTCACGCTGATCTTTGTCCTGTCGGCCGTCCACCCCGACAAGATGCAGCTGGCTCTGCAGAACATCAGCAGGGTGAGAACACTAAAATACACAGTCACACACACAAACACACACACTGTCAGTTGGGGTTCAAATAGACGGCGAGTAGTTGGTGGCTGCAGGATGCGCTGCGTGTGTCTGATTGGTACCTTCCCATCCTAATAATAATAATAACATCATGAGCGTGTTGGGAGCCTCGTGGTCTAAGATTTGAGTGTCGCTCAGGTGCTGAAGCCCGGTGGCGTCGTCCTGTTCAGAGACTACGGCCTGAACGACCACGCCATGCTGCGCTTCAAAGCCGGCAGCCAGCTGGGGGAGAACTTCTATGTGCGCCAAGACGGAACCAGATCCTACTTCTTCTCCAAAGGTCCTTAACTTTAATACTTCTTTATTTTGATGAGACAATGGATCCCTTCCGTGTCTTTCTTTGTGTCCACGGCATTGGCAGCTAAAACGTTCACAGCTTAAAGCTGAAACATTCTGTCGTGTGAAGACGGCTGTCCTGTGTCCTCTGCTCTCAGAGCTCCTGGCTGAGCTGTTTGCTGCCGCCGGCCTCCAGTCTGTCTCCAACGACTACGTCCTGAGGGAGACGGTCAACAAGAAGGAGGGCCTTTGTGTTACCAGAGTGTTTCTGCAGAGCAAATTCATCAAGCCCGGCCAATCGAAGGGCTCCTGACGCCAGGAAGATGCGGACAAACGTCTCCTGCTTGATATTCAAAGGCCCTCTCATTCCTCGGGGCCGTTCTGGCGGCGGGCCACACAATAACTCATCCCACCAATTCACCGACGTCTGAGGGCGGGGCTTAGACCGGGGCTCTGCCAGGAGACACGTGGACCGATCAGGTTTTATTCTGACTGAAACGCCTCGAGTGTCACCAGCAGAACTACTGTGAGCTTCAAACTCTCCTCCTCCTCCTCCTCCCAGAAGCATTACGTTCTTCATCTTTGTGTGTCAACATGAAAGTAAGGGTGTGTAACTCCATTCTGTTACACACTTTCTGTTCCACTGTCCTATGTAGGCGAACCAGAGTCTGAAAATGATCCCACAATTTCAGGTGGTTTCCACGTGTCTTAAAACGTTCCGACTTTCAGCTCTTTCTTCTGCCTCCACAAACCTTCAAATGAACCTAAAGTCAAAAGCCGCTTTATAGTCGGTTCTTCAACATGTACCAAACACACAGAGGGGGTTGAACTAACGTTTCTTTCCAGTCCAACACATAAAGTGAATACAGATGAATAAAATAAAGTGCAAGAAGATCAAATAAAACAGCAGAGATACTGATGATTCACACATTCCGTGTATTTGGTGGACTGAAGGAGCGTTGAGTCATTTCCTGTAACTAAAGACGTGGGTCATAAACATTGTTACTCGCTGCCAGCTGCTACGGGGACGCAGCGCACAGAGACACGGCCCCTGAGTGTCCCCTGAATGTCCTCCAAGCTGTTGGCTTCGTGATGAAGCAGCAGAGTCATCGGCGTTCTGGCCTCGATGTGACGCACGCCGTGACTCCTCTGCATTCACTTCCTGTGGCGTCTGTGGGCTCAAAGCAGCAACCAGACCAAGAGGCCCAAAATACAGCAACCAACTATATACAAGTACACAGGGCTTAAAATATCGGAATTTCTGAAACCATCAGCTTTGTTGTCTTTGGGATGTTTCGTTTATTCTGAGATATCAAATGCTGGTGAATGTAAATAAAAGGCATCCTAATGTCGCCGTGTGAGAGGAGCAGGAAGCCAGCGGAGGGAAACGTTTCCACGGCGCGTGACGTGGAGGCGGCTTCCTGTTGGGGGAAGGTGTCGCTCTGCTGGTGAAGCACAAGTAGACAGTATAAGTGCTGTGAAGATATCGAGTAGACATGAACGCAGCAGGCAGGAGGATTTATTGTCCTATTCACAACATTCTGTGAAGGATTATTGTGTTTTCTTTGATAAAACCCAGATGCTCAAAGTGTCGTATTCAACGCAAACAGAAGGATTCCATGTGTGTTATAAAATGACTTGGCTATTAAACATGTTGAACGCTAGTAAAATGAAAGGTCTGTGTTGCCTGGACACAAACCAGTGAGATCCACAGGAAGCAGCTGAATAAAACAAACAAAAACCATTGTACTAGTTTTTACCAGCGATATTGTGATTAAATATGAGCGTGTGTGTAGAGCATTCTAACAGAGTGGAAACGGGAATCAGTCAGTCGTCTGCTGCAGCAGAATGTGAAGTGGAGCTGGACCCATATGGACCCAACAGGAAGCATTCATGATGTGTAATCACATAAAATCCAATACGCACAAAGACCTCTGATGTTTGATACATTTTAATTGTTTCAAAAAAATGCAATTATTTCAGGACTCAATTTGATACAAACATCATTAATCAGCAGGTGTAATTTACGTGGATGAATTCCATGAATCAACGCATGAGATGAACCTTTGTCTCGGAGGGGGGCGGGGCCGAGTGGGAGGGGGCGGGGCCGGTGGGAGGGGGGCGTATTCTAACCTTTCCGTTCCCGATGCTTAGACAACACGTGGCGTCATAACGCGGTTCCGCTCGGCCTCAGTCGTCACGTCGCGGCCCGACGGTGACGTAGACGATGTGTCCCACCGACCCGCCCCCGCGCCCGCACTGCGCTGAGCACTGGAACTGGCCTTCGTCCCGCCGCGTCACGTGGAGGATCTCCGTCTCCACCCACCGGCGCCTCGCGTCGCCCCCGGTCTCGTTCACCGTGGTGACGTACCTGCGGGGATCGGTCAGCTGGTCGTAGGGCGTGGTGCCTGAGTTGGTACCACGCGGCCGCCAGCTCGCCGCACCTGTCCACGTCATAGAAGGACGCGGCAGAGGAGGCGGACGGAGGAGCCGGCGGCGGCGGGGATGGTGCTTTGTGGGTATCGGACCTCTACGGGCTCTGCAGCATCAAAGAAGAGCCATGAGATCAGTTCACCTTTGACCTTTAACAGTTCATCGCTGTGTCTGGGTGGATAAAACACGTTCCACCCCCTTGTAATGGTTTATAGTTGTTGATTTACTTAAAGAAGGCCCTCAGCATTCTGGGTAATATACCTGTTTCCCTTCGAGACTTCACTGTCCAGTATCTTATTTCTATACATTTATATATGACCACTACTTCTTCCAAAGTCTTAGTGTTCTTAATCATTTTTGAAAAACTGACCTTTGTCCTCCTGAGTCGATGACAACGCACACAAAGACACCAGCAGCAGCAGCACAGTGGGCCCAGTAAGCCCAGTAAGCCCAGTAAGCCCAGTAAGCCCAGTCATTGTCCTGCAGCTCGGACCAGAGACGAGCACGAGGACCCGAACAGGTTCAAGTGAAGGCGACACGAGCCGAGCGGAGCAGGATGTGCGTCTGTGCGTCTGTGTGTGTGTGTGTGTGTGTGTGGGGGGAGGGGGGGGAGGAGGGGCTCTTGTTCTTGTTGTCGGATGTTGGTCTGTGGTTTAGTGATGTGTGTCAGTGGAAAGGGTCTCGAAAGACAACCTGACCTATTTAGACTACTTTGGTACCTGAATGCTTTTCACGCTCTTTTACGTTACATTACATTATTACATTACATTATTACATTACATTATTACATTACATTATATTACATTATTACATTACATTACATTACATTATTACATTACATTACATTATTACATTACATTATATTATTACATTATATTACATTATTACATTATTACATTACATTATTACATTATTACATTACATTATTACATTACATTATATTACATTATTACATTACATTATTACATTACATTACGTTACACATCATTTAACTGACCTACAATAAGTGCATTTCAACCATAAGGACACTTGTTGTAGATCAGTCATAAGTGCTGCAGTGTGTTGGTGTCTCTAGTGGAGTCTGAGGAGGTTTGTCTTTAGTCTGAAGATGAAGAGCAGGGGTTCCTCCTCTGATGGGGGGGGGGGGGGCTAACGGTTGACGAACCCCCTTATACACTCGCGCGTCTCCATATGCTGGCGCCTACGCGTGCCTACAGAGTGAGACCCGCGGGCTGTAGTTTGATGTCGTCACAGAGCTTGTGTTCTTGAGGAGTGTTTTGCTCTCAGTGAGGAAGAGATCTTCATTGTCTTCATCACATAAACCTCAGAAAGAGAATATTGATTGCAGCAGTAAAAGACCTTTTAATCCTCTTTAATCCATCGTTGAAGTTGAATTCGTAACAAACAAACTCCATTTCTGATTCTTTCGTTGAGACTGTAGCTGATGAAGAAATGTACTTAAACTATTTTAAGAGTCCTGACATTTGATTCTCTGTGTAAAGGAATAATAACCTAAATATATTGAATCATCAAGACATTCATTCTTCAGGGGAACAGTGACGATAGAAATGTGTCAAACGGACACCAACGCACAAAGGGAAGTGCAAATTAGCACCTCTCAATTCCAAACTTGAAATACTCTTAAAGCAGGATGTGAAGTCATGAGACTCATGTTCACACTTATTTTGTGAAATATCATTAAAGGAATCACCTTTATCTTCCTTCGTTAATAAAGTCTGTCTTTATTCCCAGCTGTGGACATTGTTGACTAATAGTTCTAACACATCAACACACATGTTAAACTAGTTTCGAAGGAATTGATCCTCAACATTTACATTTTGTGAATGCATGTTTGTACCTTTGTCTTTTTTCTGGGACTTTCTGTGAGGGAACCTGCTGATGCTGAAAACTCCTCGTACCAGTAAACCGCTCACATGAACAGACTTTTTGTTTTTTACCCCTGAGAAGGAGCAATTTAGATCCATGTAGCTAACACTTGACTTTTTTCAGAGACAGTTGGAGGCGGAGTTAAATGATTATTTCCCACCAAGGACCTGATTGGTTCATTCGACGCTGTCGTTTGTGTTGTAAGTTTTTTGTGGACACTGGATTATCTAGTTTTCTGTGGTTGGTGACGCATCCGTCCTCGTGGCATCACCTCACCAACCATCATAAATAAGAACTGGACATCCGGTACGGAGGCATCTTCTGTGGCAAAAGTAACTGTTGGTTCAAAGAAGAATGGAGAGACAATACGTCACTGCTCCTGCTAGAGGCGATGCAGAGGAGCAGGCAGCGAATCAGCGCGGCTTAAGTAAGTTCCAGTGTTTCTTTCTATAGAATACTCTGTTTCTCACTTTGATCTGACCTCCAGCCTTTAAACAGGCAGCTTGTATTTCTTCTAATCTTTATATGTTTCTTTTATTTGAAATGGTTTCTCTCTCTCCGGCTGCCCCTGAGAAATGCAGCTTATTCATAAAAACTATTCTTTTATAAATATATCTGCAATTTGGTAATTGCGGCGTTTCTTTTCCTATTTTGAAATATACATTTTTTTGTAAATGGTAACTTTTAGGAAACCTCTTAAGTTCAACATGCTGTTGAGTCTCTTTCCTACTAATCGCATTAGTGTGCATATTATTATCCAGAGAACGGGACACACCGCTAATGCAGAAGTACTGATAATAATCCAGAAACCTCCCTGGTAGACATTTTATTGCAGTTTGCTCATATTTGCTCCGTGCTCTTATTTTGACGACCTCGGTCTAGTCCAGTTTATGCCAACTTGTGTCTTCTAAGTAAAACCGAAGGGACTGGTTGTTGGTCTTATTAACGCTGTGTGTGTTTTTACTTTCCGGTAGGCAGGTCAACCGTGTACACGTTGGCGGGAGTCATCTTTTGTCTGCTGTGCCTCATACAGTTGTCTTTCAATGTCTTATTCAGCCATCGTGATGGTGAGTGTCGACCGCGGTGTGAAATCATCAAAACAGGATATTTAATGTTTGCAAAGAGGAGACACGTGTTTTCATCCTCCGAGCAGGATTATACAGTTGGAAGATAAAGAGGCTAAAACAGGCTGCTGGTGGGCGACCTCGAATGTAGACGATCATCTGTGGCCCCACAAGGTTATGAACATCGACGCACAAACATTTTGATTATCAGATGACCCAGAACACAACGTACCTCTGTGTGAAAGAGCACACACACTCTGTCGTACCACGGCGGAACTTTATGGCAGTTTCTCCAACAGTGAATAGGCCACGCCCCCTCTCCTACTCCCCCGCCCACACTTACCCCGCCCACATCACACCACAAACACACTAGAAAAGTTGTGTATGCGTTGTATATGCTGGCAATGGTTATGTCCAAAACACGTCTCTCTCTGTGAAACTTTGTGCGAAACATCATTAAAAAAACGTCTCATCTGTTTCCCATTCAAGTGTTCGGTGACCAGTCAGAAAAAAACTCAACTGGCAATTTCACTGGGATGTCTAATGGCGACCTGAATGTAGAGAGAGACCGACTGGCTTTAGAGAAGGAGGAAGTAGTTAAAGAGAGAGACCGACTGGCTTTAGAGAAGGAGGAAGCAGTTGAAGAGAGAGACCGACTGGCTTTAGAGAAGGAGGAAGTAGTTAAAGAGAGAGACCGACTGGCTTTAGAGAATGAGGAAGTGGTTGTAGAGAGAGACCGACTGGCTTTAGAGAAGGAGGAAGTAGTTAAAGAGAGAGACCGACTGGCTTTAGAGAAGGTGGAGGTGGTTAAAGAGAGAGACCGACTGACTTTAGAGAAGGAGGAAGCAGTTGAAGAGAGAGACCGACTGGCTTTAGAGAAGGAGGAAGTAGTTAAAGAGAGAGACCGACTGACTTTAGAGAAGGAGGAAGTACTTAAAGAGAGAGACCGACTGGCTTTAGAGAAGGAGGAAGTAGTTGAAGAGAGAGACCGACTGGCTTTAGAGAAGGAGGAAGTAGTTAAAGAGAGAGACCGAATGGCTTTAGAGAAGGAGGAAGTGGTTAAAGAGAGAAACCGACTAGCTTCAGAGAAGGAGGAAGTGGTTGTAGAGAGAGGCCGACTGGCTTTAGAGAAGGAGGAGGTGGTTAAAGAGAGAGACCGACTGACTTTAGAGAAGGAGGAAGTGGTTAAAGAAAGAGACCGACTGGCTTTAGAGAAGGAGGAAGTACTTAAAGAGAGAGACCGACTAGCTTTAGAGAAGGAGGAAGTAGTTGAAGAGAGAGACCGACTGACTTTACAGAAGAAGGAAGTGGTTAAAGAAAGAGACCGACTGGCTTTAAAGAAGGAGGAAGTGGTTGTAGAGGGAGACCGACTGGCTTTAGAGAAGAAGGAAGTGGTTAAAGAGAGAGACCGACTGGCTTTAGAGAAGGGGGAAGTAGTTAAAGAGAGAGACCGACTGGCTTTAGAGAAGGAGGAAGTGGTTGTAGAGATAGACCGACTGGCTTTAGAGAAGGAGGAAGTAGTTAAAAAGAGATACCGACTGGCTTTAGAGAAGGAGGAAGTACTTAAAGAGAGAGACCGACTGGCTTTAGAGAAGGAGGAAGTGGTTAAAGAGAGAGACCGACTGGCTTTAGAGAAGGAGGAAGTGGTTAAAGAGAGAGACCGACTGACTTTAGAGAAGGAGGAAGTAGTTGAAGAGAGAAACCGACTGGCTTTACAGAAGACGGAAGTGGTTAAAGAGAGAGACTCGACTGACTTTAGAGAAGGAGGAAGTGGTTGTAGAGAGAGACCGACTGACTTTAGAGAAGGAGGAAGTGGTTAAAGAGAGAGACCGACTGGCTTCAGAGAAGGAGGAAGTGGTTGTAGAGAGAGACCGACTGGCTTTAGAGAAGGAGGAAGTACCTAAAGAGAGAGACCGACTGGCTTCAGAGAAGGAGGAAGTGGTTGTAGAGAGAGACCGACTGGCTTCAGAGAAGGAGGAAGTGGTTGTAGAGAGAGACCGACTGGCTTTAGAGAAGGGAAGAAGTAGTTAAAGAGAGAGACCGACTGGCTTCAGAGAAGGAATGAAGTAGTTGTAAGAGAGAGAACCGACTGGCTTTACAGAAGAAGGAAGTAGTTAAAGAGAGAGACCGACTGGCTTTAGAGAAGAAGAAAGTAGTTAAAGAGAGAAACCGACTGGCTTTACAGAAGAAGGAAGTGGTTAAGGAAAGAGACCGACTGGCTTTAGAGAAGGAGGAAGTAGTTAAAGAGAGAGACCGACTGGCTTTAGAAAAGGAGGAAGTGGTTGTAGAGAGAGACCGACTGGCTTTAGAGAAGAAGGAAGTAGTTAAAGAGAGAAACCGACTGGCTTTACAGAAGAAGGAAGTGATTAAAAAGAGAGACCGATTGGCTTTAGAGAAGGAGGAAGTGGTAAAAGAGAGAGACCGACTGGCTTTAGAGAAGGAGGAAGTGGTAAAAGAGAGAGACCGACTCGCTGCAGAGAACTCAAATCTCACCATGGGAAAAAGAAAACTACAAAATATGATCGCCGAACTTAGAACAAGTGAGTTTCTTTTCTTTTCTTTTTACTTATCTTTAGGATCCATCTGTTAGCCCTCCAATTTGGTCCAGAGTGAAATATTTGTCTTGCCTGTCTTGTGATGTACTACTCTCTCTGATTATGTCTCCATCTTCACATGTTTTTCCTTTGTGTCGTTCCTTTTTTGTTTTTTAATGCATTTTAATATACTTAAAAAGTGTTTATATTTTTGTCTTGTTTTTACATGTATTTTTAGCGCTTACCTCCCAGGGGCGTTTGGGACCCTCTACCTCAAACTGTCCCGGGGGATGGATCGAGTACAAGTCCACCTGTTACCAGCTGTCCTCTGAGGCAGACACCTGGCAAAGGGCCCGAGACAGCTGTCATAGAAAAAGCTCCCACTTGGTGATGTTCAATGACAAGTGGGAAGAGGTATTTGTGTTGTTTCATCTATAGACCTGATATACAGACTTTAGTTGATATGCGGTTGATCTATGCTTCACTTCCCAACAGAATTTTGTCAGCAGGCTTGGAGGTGATCTCAACATATGGATTGGCATGAGTTGTTTCTATCCGTACAGTTCCTGTACATTGGTGGACGGGATCCCGCCGACTTATATGTGAGTTTGCTTTGTTATTATTGATAAAACAATGATCGTGATAACAGTAACACCATATAACTTTGTGCTAACGCATTAACAGTTAGTCACTGGTATTCTGTAGAAACAACAGATATTTGTTACCCAGATCGATCTCAAAATGATGCGAGATTTAATGACTGTGAATCGGTGATTGCAACGAGCTAAAGGCGGGTTGACCACTAAGAGGTCGGCAGTCTACCACAGAGGCAACACACACAACACAATACCAACCAACCAACACAGTCAACCCACCGCATGCTTCCGCTGTTCCGCCATCACCGAATCCAATCCAAAAATATTTTGTTTTTTTCCAGGAATTGGAACCCGTCGTGGCACCGAACCTTTGAGCCATGCGGATGTGTTTATTCTGCCAGAGACTCGTCCAACTTGAGGAACTGGATACTTGGCAGCTGTTCTCAAAACCACTTTTGGATCTGTGAAAAGTGGCAGTGAACCGGTGAACCTGTGTGAGGAGGAGGCTGGGAGGTTTGCATCAAACAAACCCAGGAGACCTTGGTCCTTGGCCAGTGGCAAATACTTTTACTGTTAATGGAAACCAGGGGCGAGGCTAGCCCCTTTTTAGGGGTGCTTCAGCACACAGTAAGAAATGTTGTTATTCTAACATTTTTGTTCGTCTCTGACACGATTAAATAATGTCCAAAACATACTTCGTAGTTTGTGGTTTAAAATGTATGTGTTAAGGATGAAAATGAGCAAATGGTATGATCCTCTTCTCTTCTTCTGCCGCTATGAATGCTATGAACATGTGGCTCAGGAGGACCACAGGCCGAAGAGGACTCCAGCACCTGGCTGTGATGCCTATTGAGAAGGAACCTAACCCTAACAGCCAAGGGTCATTGACAGGTTTGCCCTCCTCAAAGTGCGGCGACATAGATGAACTCTCCCAAAGTAGAGCCAAATGGGGATTCAGGGGAAGTACTTCAAAGATTGCCCTCTCTTTCTTTTTATATCTTTACTTTCTAAGTATTTTCAAGACCTCTGTAAACAATCGGGATATTTTAGGAACGGATGCTTTATTCCAAAGCGACGGGCAGACAGTAGTGATGTCACCTCCGACCCTCCTGCTTGTGTCGAGATATGAACCAGTGCAAGGCGAAGCAAACGTATTGGTGCTTGGTTCGAAGCTTCGTTCCGGCGCACAGTCACGTGACCGCACCTCAATATCCTGCATTAACAAACCTGCACAATCACTGCCCCACGGACCTTTCCTCTGTGAATCACTTCCCCCATTCCAGATTCACACAATTCACATAGGAGTGCGGTACATGCAGTAGGAAGCACTTGCTGGTATTTCAAATTATATTGCTTACATATAATATAATAATACATATATATATTTATTATATATACATATATATGCACCATCATATATATTATATATAATATATATTATTTATATATAAAGGTTCATATATATATATATAAATTAGATGTATTCATATAGGAACCCATGTATTTCTTAGATGATTTATTGGTTCAACTTTTCATAATCATGTTCAACCCACAGAGGCTGGGCCAAAATATGCTGGTAGGCTGAATATGCACTACAGGTTTTCAACAGCAGAGGTCCTCATAGAGTTTGCGATGCATTGAATGAATGAGCCTTTTTCCGATACAATTGGCTGGAAAGCTTCACTGGTTCAGAAAGCTTCCCTTTGCCATCACTAACAGACAGGGGACAGGGGACAGGGGACAGGGGACAGGGGACAGGCAGGAAACACCGACAAGCAGATAATGACGCGACAAGGGACAACCGACACACAGGGCTTAAACACACAAGGGAGGTGCAGGTGATTGGACACAGGTGGAAACAATCAGACAATCACAGGGGCAGACAGGACGAGGCAGGAAGTGAAGTTACCACAGGAACACCAGAAACAGGAAACTACAAAACAAGACAGGAAGTGGAGCCGAACCGTGACAGCTTTGGATAAAAGCATCGGCTAAATGACATGTGATGGGATGTAACTGGTCCAACTTTTATTAAGTACTTTATTTCATTTCGACTGCAGGTTCTGTGTGTTTTTTTCATCCGTACGCATCATCACTGCGACCCGGGAGGGCAGGAAGTAGCCACGCTCTTTACCAAAGTAAAAGCCTTCATTCAACATGAATCAAATGTTCTTCCCTTAAAGTGTGTGTGTGTAATCAGGACGACTGTTGCCCCAGAAAAAGACACAACGCATCAAAAATGCGGGTTGGTGCCGTAAAGTGTCTGAGACATGTTCGTTTAGGAAACAAGGTAGGAGGGGCGTTTGTTGTTCCACAATGTGATATTAAAACAGGTCAGGTGACCACTGAGGGACCAATCACAGCCACTCAGAGACACACAGACACACAACCACTCAGAGACACAGAGACATTGTACAGTATGCAAGCAGGCTTCTTTACTGGCTATTCTTACCCACAATCCTTTGCACAGCAGAAATATGAGCCCGCTCAAGGTGTCATGTGATGAGCAGAATCCTGCATGTAACCACTTTGTGAGAAGCTGCAGTTTGTCATGAAGGTAAATGATTCAACACGCAGCTTGAGACTGAAAGGTGGGGAAGTTGTTCCGCCCCAACAGGTTCAACCTGATCCTCAAAGTGGAGAGAAGAATAGAAACACTCTCAGGTCACACTGGATGTTTCTATTCAATAGAAACTCTTCACTGCATTTGTTACAAAGGTTCCTGCTTCATCACCTGTTCCCTGCTAGTCTACATGTAGAAGAAGACCAGGGGACAAAGAGGGACGTGCACGGGTTCTCTAGACCACCTGGACCAACTACAGCATCCAGTCTGTCGTCATAGCAACACTCTACAAGGTGGAAGGATCGTTCCACAGATGCTGGTTTTGATCCTGAAGACTCTTAGTTTCAGCGGTGAGGAGGATTCTGTTCACGATGACCTTTGACCCTGTGAACACAGCTCACTACTGAGACTCAGTCGACCAGTCAGATCACATACTTTGATGGTGACGTGAGGCCTCACCCTCTCTGATGAAGAACAACAAGCTGTAACAAGCCGCGTCACTTCACTCCGTCTGCTGGAAGCTGAAGTGAAGCACGGAGCTGCTTCTCTACACGGACCTGCTGAGGACAGAAGAGAGCCGCTCACTGAGGAAGTTCACGTCTACAAGCTCAGTAAGTGCAGCTGTGATTGGTGGAACGACGTCGTTGATGGTTGTTTAAAGCTGGAAACAAGATGGCGCCTGTGTGAGCAGCAGAGAGAAGCTGCTGTTAGTCTGAATGATGAAGAAGAGGAGCTCAGTCTGATCTGACTGTTACTGATGACGAGGGGAAGGTAGCAGACGGAGGGGCACTAGGACCCAGCAGGGACCACAGAGCTCACCTGAGAGACGCTCTGTCTGCTCTCACCTGCTGCTTCAGTCCTTTAGTCCACAAAGCTTCATGTTCATTTCTTCACCTGCTTCAAACACATCTAGTCACTTTTTACACGGTTTGTTTTCTTCAGTGTTCAGTGTAGATTTCAATCATTCCAGTGATTTTCTCAGTCAATCTCGCTGGATTTGTGTATTTTCCTGCTCGAATACGAGGAAAGACGCAAACGAAAGCAGCTACGAGCCGCGCCGCCTCTCGGATTGCGCAATCCCTCACAAACCGGTTGAGCTGCTTATTTCTTTTGCTCAACTGGATGCCCCCTTATAAGGCCGCAGACGAGAGGTTGACCGTTTCTACGAGCGATTCCAGCAGAAATGCGCCACATTGGGCCTGACAGAGTGTCCAAAGTAAGCAGCCACTAAGAGATGAGAGGAAACAAATGTTTTATAACACGTTTTATAACATTATAACTGGTTTGATCATGGCGGTGAGCTTTCCTTGGTTTGGTTGACACCTAAATTTAACGACC
This sequence comes from Apeltes quadracus, assembly GCA_021346845.1. Taxonomy (NCBI): domain Eukaryota; kingdom Metazoa; phylum Chordata; class Actinopteri; order Perciformes; family Gasterosteidae; genus Apeltes; species Apeltes quadracus. The sequence continues at coordinate 925,423 of CM037936.1, forward strand.
TGTCCCACCGTTTGGATGACACCAAAATGGAATAACACGCATATTGCAGATATAAATCGCAAGAACAAAGAGTAAAAATACTAAAACAAGTTTATTAAATAAAACATTTGAATTTTGTCAGGTACGGCAGAATGCAGACGGAGGTACGGTTGGACATGGAGATTAAGCCAAAGGACTCAAACACAAGTGTCATCCAGAATTATTCAATATGTTAGATTCATTAATATTATTAAGAAAGTATGACTACGTGTTTTTCTGTCTTTCCTTTTCCATTTGTATTTGGCACATAAGTACTAACGTTACCACGTGATCCACACTCCGTACCAGCTGGTGGCGGTAACGCGCTGATTATTGATCATCCACCAGGGGCCCCAAGCAGCCAGCAAACCGCTGGCCCCCCACCCCCCCCCCCGACATGCAAGGGGAGGCTAAGGCCCCCGTTCAGTGCTGCAAGCAGCCCTAGTTTTGCATTATAACCTCACTGTGTTCGTTTATAATTTTCGCTATAACATTATAGCGTGACATTTGTGCCAATAGTCTTCTAGCACAGGTGACTCTGCGTGGTGGTCCGTTTCCGTTTCAAACCAAAAGGGAAACGTCCTTTTCTTTCCAAATCCGAAAAAAGACCGATTTGTGTTTCCATAAATCATCTTTAGTTTTTTTCCTTTTAAAACGAAAGAGAAGCGAAGCCGCTAAACGGAAGTGCGCACATTTTCACAGTAAACGTCGACGCAATAAACGTTTGTATGATAGAAATTCGTCTGTGACGCAACAATATATCTAATATACCAGAGTAACATTAGAAGAGACATCAGTTAATGAATATAATCAAGTAACCTGGGCTGATAGGAGTGTGTTAACCACAGTAGTTGACTACACAAAGACACATTCACAGTTTAATACTATAGGTAATTATTAGTTAATATAGTTTAATCAAAGTGGTTTGTGGTCGAGTCTGATATTTATTTCCAGTATTGTTGTGTTGCTTCAGTGAACAGAGACACTTTAAGGAGAGTAAACGTGTTCACATCTCCACCACCAGGGGGCAGAATACCTGCATTTAAACCACATTGAATCCTATTTAACTGATAGTTATTTCTCTCGGTTACTGGGACAGATGCATTTAATGCTTGTGTTTCTTTCGTTTGATATTCCTAGTATTTCGTTGTGTACATTGTGTATTTTGACGACGAAAAAAACATAAAAGTGATTTCCAAAAACCCAAATAGTTGGTTTTTCAGTAACGTGTGAGCTCTCCCAGCAGGTGGTGATGAAGGTGTGAAGGTGGGACTCTGCTATGAATCAGGCTGAGGACCCAGAGGACGAAGTCCGTCCCTCTGAAGACCCTCTGTGTGGGAAACATGACAGCCAGACCAAAGCTCAGAGGTGAGAGGACCATCTCCAGCTGTCCTCCACTCGTCTCCATGTCCCAACGTCTGTGACTCACTGACTCTGGTTCTACTTGTGTGACCAGGATCCACCAGAGACCAGGACCTGGACCAGAACCCAGCTCTGTGTCCATGAAGAGTAACCAGTCTATGGGTCCTCCTCTACATTTCAAAGATGAACCCAGATGTGTCTCCATGAAGAGTGATGCCTCTATGGGTCATCCTATACGCTTCAAAGATGAACCCAGCTGTGTGTCCATGAAGAGTGATGCGTCTATGGGTCATCCTATACGCTTCAAAGATGAACCCAGCTGTGTGTCCATGAAGAGTAACCAGTCTATGGGTCCTCCTCTACATTTCAATGATGAACCCAGATGTGTGTCCATGAAGAGTGATGCGTCTATGGGTCATCCTATACGCTTCAAAGATGGAGGCCGTTCTTATGACCCAGAGTAAGTTCTTAAACAGATGAAGTACTGAAGAACCTGTGTTGTGAATTACAGAAATGGTTGTGCGTTGTTTAAAGTGTTGTTTCCATGACGATCCATCATAACAGAACTCGTTATCTTCCTCTAACTCAGGAGTGTCAAACTCATCTTTGGTTTGGGCCAGATACTGCACACTTTAATCTCAAGTGGGCCAGACCAGCAAAATCATAGGCCATGGTCCAGCGAGGGTGGGGGGGGGGTCCAAAGACTAGTTCAGAAGATCTAAGGACTCTTCTAGAGGTCAGGGGACGGACTAAAGAGGTTTGGAGTCGTTCCATTAGACTTTGTACCAGATGCAGAGGTCTGCAGATGTTGTTTTTATGACCCACAGTACGAACTAAAAACACATGAAACTGATGTTTAACTGTCACTCAACTAATAAACTGTCCATCATCATCGGCAGTCTTCAGCATCTGGTTTCCATGGTGATCAATCATGACAGAAGCCAGTATCTTTACCTAACGTTGTCTTGGTGTTGATGGTCCAAGCACCATGTGAGCTGATGGTTCATGTTCCTCCACAGAGAGGACCAGGAGAGCTCAGAGGTTCCCACAGGTCTGTCTGACCTGAGGAGAATGAAGCAGGAGGAGCTGGCTGAGCGTCTGCAGAGCAGTAAGAGGATTCCTCTAAAGACTCACCATGCTGATGAATGAGACCTTCACTGATGTCTCAAGAGATGGACAGAATATATTCATGGAGTCATTCTCTGAGGACAGGACATGTTGAAATCTACTCTGTGACTCATTGATCTTCTCTGTTGTCTTCATTCAGGACTTCCTGCTGAAGATTGTCAGCGTGAACTCAAATCCAACCTGAAGAAGAAGTTCCAGTGTGTGTTTGAGGGGATCGCTAAAGCAGGAAACCCAACCCTTCTGAATGAGATCTACACAGAGCTCTACATCACAGAGGGAGGGACTGCAGAGGTCAATGAAGAACATGAGGTCAGACAGATTGAAGCAGCATCCAGGAAACCAGCCAGACCAGAAACAACCATCAGACAAGGAGACCTCTTCAAAGCCTCAGCTGGAGGAGAGGAACCAATCAGAACGGTGATGACTAAGGGAGTGGCTGGCATCGGGAAAACAGTCTTGACACAGAAGTTCACTCTGGACTGGGCTGAAGACAAAGACCACCAGGACCTACAGTTCACATTTCCATTCACCTTCAGAGAGCTGAATGTGCTGAGAGAGAAGAAGTTCAGCTTGGTGGGACTTGTTCATCACTTCTTCAGTGAAACCAGAGCAGCAGGAATCTTCAGGTTTGAAGAGTTCCAGGTCGTGTTCATCTTTGACGGTCTGGATGAGTGTCGACTTGCTCTGGACTTCCACAACAATGAGATCCTGACTGATGTCACAGAGTCGGCCTCAGTGGATGTGCTCCTCACAAACCTCATCAGGGGGAAGCTGCTCCCCTCTGCTCGCCTCTGGATAACCACACGACCTGCAGCAGCCAATCAGATCCCTCCTGAGTGCGTTGGCATGGTGACAGAGGTCAGAGGGTTCACTGACCCCCAGAAGGAGGAGTACTTCAAGAAGAGGTTTAGAGATGAGGAGCAGGCCAGCAGGATCATCTCTCACATCGAGACCTCACGAAGCCTCCACATCATGTGCCACATCCCAGTCTTCTGCTGGATCACTGCTACAGTTCTGGAGGAGGTGTTGAAGACCAGAGAGGGAGGAGAGCTGCCCAAGAGCCTGACTGAGATGTACATCCACTTCCTGGTGGTTCAGTCCAAAGTGAAGAAGGTCAAGTACGATGGAGGAGCTGAGACGGATCCACACTGGAGTCCAGAGAGCAGGAAGATGATCGAGTCTCTGGGGAAACTGGCCTTTGATCAGCTGCAGAAAGGCAACCTGATCTTCTATGAGTCCGACCTGACAGAGTGTGGCATCGATATCAGAGCAGCCTCAGTGTACTCAGGAGTGTTCACTCAGATCTTCAGAGAGGAGAGAGGTCTGTACCAGGAGAAGGTGTTCAGCTTCGTCCATCTGAGTGTTCAGGAGTTTCTGGCTGCTCTTCATGTCCATCTGACCTTCTTCAGCTCTAGTGTCAATCTGCTGTCAGTAGAACCAACAACCTCCCTGGAGTCTAAAGCCTCTAAACCCAAACCTGAACCAAAGCGTCTCTACCAGAGTGCTGTGGACGAGGCCTTACAGAGTCCTAATGGACACCTGGACTTGTTCCTCCGCTTCCTCCTGGGTCTTTCCCTGGACACCAATCAGACTCTCCTACGAGGTCTGCTGACACAGACAGGAAGTCGCTCAGAGACCAATCAGGAGACAGTCAATTACATCAAGGAGAAGATGAATGAGAATGTGTCTCCAGAGAAAAGCATCAATCTGTTCCACTGCCTGAATGAACTGAATGATGGTTCTTTAGTGGGGGAGATCCAAGCGTACCTTAGATCAGGACTTCTCTCCACACAGGAACTGTCTCCTGCTCTGTGGTCAGCTCTGGTCTTCATCTTACTGTCATCAGAAGAAGATCTGGAGGTGTTTGACCTGAAGAAATACTCTGCTTCAGAGGAGGCTCTTCTGAGGCTGCTGCCAGTGGTCAAAGCCTCCAGCAAAGCTCTGTAAGTACAGAGAGAGTTAGATTCACGCATCAGGACTTAAACATGCTGCCATCTTTGCTACTTATTGTTCATATTTTCTTCATTGTTGTCTCTTCAGGCTGGACGGCTGTCACCTCTCAGTGAGAAGCTGTGAAGCTCTGTCCTCAGTCCTCAGCTCCCAGTCCTCTAGTCTGAGAGAGCTGGATCTGAGTAACAACGACCTGCAGGATTCAGGAGTGAAGCTTCTGTGTGCTGGACTGGAGAGTCCACACTGTGACCTGGAGACCCTCAGGTCAGGATTCAATATTATTACATCCAATATTATGTTTCCAATTGAAATATTTTACATCATAGAGTTATCAGTAATGTTATTAGATTGTTGATGTTTATTAGTGGGCTGGAAACCAGTCAGTAACCATGTCCATGTGACCCCACAGCAGGCGACAGTATCTCAGTCCTGCAGTGACCTTCCAGCCCTCTCAGCTCCTTCAGATCATGTGACGTGTGTTGTTTTGTGTGTCTGCAGGCTGTCAGGCTGTCTGATCACAGAGGAAGGCTGTGCTTCTCTGGCCTCAGCTCTGAGCTCCAACCCCTCCCACCTGAGAGAGCTGGACCTGAGCTACAACCATCCAGGAGACGCAGGAGTGAAGCTCTTCTCTGCTGCACTGGAGGATCCTCACTGCAGACTGGAGACTCTCAGGTATGAAGAGACATCAGGTAGAGCTGGAAACCGTTTCTCTGTCCCACTGTGAGCCTGGTTAATAAGACCCTGATGCACCAAGCTGACCTCAAACCAGCAGAGACTCATCAGACTGTTTGTGTCCCACATGAGAGCATCAATACAGACAGAAGTAGTGAGGAAGAGTAGCCAGGATGAGCCTACACAGGGAGGAAGGTGATGAAAGGCTTGTTTCTCTGCAGCCTTGTCTTGTTGTTATAAGAGAGGACGCTGGTGCATCCTGACACGTTGATGACATCATGGTGGGTTGATGTGAGTCAACGTCGTCACGCTGCAGGTTTGTGGTTTCTTATCAAACAACACTTGGATGTGTAGATGCTGGTCATCTGCTGCAGTGTGTGTTGTCCTTTAGTCCAGACGTTCTTATTAAAAGACAAACAGTAAGAGAAACGGTCTGTTCAAAGCGTCTTGATGGATCATCACAGGAGGAATGTTTGGTGTTTAAAGGAGTCCAGCTTCTCCTGGTTTTTGCACTGTTGCATTACTGGTTTTAACTTTAATTAAGTTATTTAATATAACTCCTCGGTTGTTTACCTTTAATTTAACAAAAGGTGTCCGTGGGGCAGATACGGTCTCTATAAGGTTAATTATAGGGTTAATTATGGTTTGGGTGAGTGACCGCTCAGATGGAAGCGCAGAGAAGTGTGTCAGACTGCGACTCTGCGTCCTGGTCTGAACTCTGGGTCATGGATTAAGTCCACTAAGAAACTGGGTCAGATTGTTAGCGTTGAGCTCCATCCAGGGTAGGATGGATGCCGTCCCTCCTAATCAGACCAGGCTCTCCCCAAAACGTCTTCCAGTGATCAACGAAGCCCACATTATTTACTGGGCACCACCTCGACAACCAGCGGCGGAATGACGACATGCGGCTATACATGTTGTCACTGATGAAGTTTGGGAGGGGGCCAGAGAAAACTACGCTGTCCGACATTGTTTTAGCGTATGTACACACCGATTCCACGTTAACTTTAGTGACTTCCGACTGGCGTAACCGCGAGTCGTAACCGCCGACGTGTATTACAATCTTACTGTATTTACGTTTCAACTTAGTATAGCTAGAGCTGTGAAACGTTGGATGACATCAGACACGCTGGCAACAGGAAGTGACGCTTACCATGACAGAAGAACACGTGATGGATACCGGTGTTGACTGTTGCTAGGAGACAGGAGGTGAACAGCAGTGTCACAGTCAGACCCTTCAGACCTCCATCAGAGGGTTTGTGGCGCTGTAGTGATTTCAGGCTCCTTTCTCCTTTACTTCAGAGAGACAACAGTCATTAATACACAAACACACAGGGGAGGACTGGGGGACAAAAGCGTCTCAGGAGTTACTGTCAGACCTCAAAGCATCACACGTATCGACTAGTCAGAGGCCTAATGGGAACACAACTCATACACTTAACATCATGTTGGATGATCAGAGAAACATTTGGATCCACTTATTTTCCTGGATGGACACATGAAATATAATTACACTGGTTACTGTAACTTCATGGTAGGTGAAGTGTGCTGGATGAAGAAGCTTCACTCTGGGCTTCTTTCAGATGGTCACATGTAGAACTACAGAGCAAAGTAACCAATGTCAGCAGAGAAAGACTCTGCAACCAGAGAGGAGAATTAATATGAGCTGTATTAGAAAGGAACAGAAGATACGATGGTGTGTGTGTGTGTTTGTGTGTGTCATTCTCACATTTTAATTCACATTTGGTGAAAGTACAGTGACGGGTACATTTATTATTCATTTTTATATCTACTATTCCATGAATATATTGCACCACCTTGTCGGTGCTGACGGAGCGTCGCTGTGTGACGCCTGACTGACAGTCTGTGGTCTGTAAGTAGAGGTAGAAGAAGAAGAGCTGGTCCATGTGGACATGAAGGACAAAGCTGAGTGTGTGAGAGTGATGTAATGTCCATGTCTCCATGCTGCTCTGACCCCCCCTCCTCCTTTCAGGGTGGAGCCTGATGGAGGCCGATGGATGACACCAGGTCTGAGGAAGTGTAAGTGATTCATCACACTGTGACATCACTCATTCACCTCTGTGATGTCATCATCAGCGTGTCAGTAGATGAACACATGATTAATAACTGCAGCTGTATTGTGTCTTGTTCTCTCATCAGATTCCTGTGAACTCACAATCGACACAAACACAGTTTACAGAGGACTCAAACTGTTTGACAACAACAGGAAGGTGACACGTGTGGAGGAGGATCAGTCGTATCCTGATCATCCAGACAGATTTGACTACTGGCCTCAGCTGCTGTGTAGAACTGGTCTGACTGGTCGCTGTTACTGGGAGGTCGAGTGGAGCGGATACGTTAGTGTATCAGTGAGTTACAGAGGAATCAGGAGGAAAGGAGACAGTGATGACTGTGCGTTTGGAGACAATGATCAGTCCTGGAGTCTGATATGCTCTGGTAGAGATTACTCTGTCTGGCACAATAAGACAGAAACACCCATCACCCCCTCCACCTCCTCCTTGTCCTCTGGTAGAGTAGCAGTGTATGTGGACTGTCCTGCTGGCTCTCTGTCCTTCTACAGAGTCTCCTCTGACACACTGATCCACCTCCACACCTTCAGCACCACATTCACTGAACCTCTTTATCCTGGGTTCAGGTTCTGGTTTGGGTTCAGGTCCTTTGGTGCCTCAGTGTCTCTGTGTCGTCTTTGGGAGGGAGAGTCTCCTCCTGGTGGAGAACCTTCCTCTCTGCTCACCACATAGTTCAGTCTGTGCAGCTGGTGGAGGTTCATGTGGGTGGAGATGCAGGTGGAGCAGGTGAGGGGTACCTGAGCTGGTCTGGACTCTGGGGGGTCCAAATCTCTCTGGGCCTCAGATGGACGTGTGAACGAGCTCAGCTTAATGCTGCTGTGCTCCTTCAATCAATAGATGCTCATTTACATATTGGCTCCTAATTAGGCTTTAATCTTAATCTTTATATGTTCAACAAGACGTTTGATAAAAAGCTAATCTGCCCCCCGTCCCCCGTATGTAAGATAAATGAGACAATGTGTGTGTTTCATTTGCATTCATGCAAATAAAAACAAGGTGAAAAGGGAAAATATGAATGTATAATTCTTTTTGAGGCGATTTTAACTTAAAATCTTTCAAAATCTGTTCTGTGAAATAAAATCTAAATTCTCATAATCAGGTTTGTTCTGAACAAAAACCTTTTGGAAGCTTCAACAAACTTCTGGAAAAAAAAGTAATATCCTGACCGATAATATCAGGTTCTAATGTGTTTATTCACTATAATTTAATAGTACAACATTTACTCCGTGTGTTACTTTGGCTTAACAGGAATATAATTGTAAGTTAATAAATGACTTTGATTGGAAACTACATTTTTAGACGTTATAATATAAACACGCTGTATTGTTTCTTTTGACATGAAATGCTGTGATCCTTCTTAAACGCACTGTACTATTTACTATGATATTCTTCATATGTGTATTTATTCTACAGCCTCATTGCTTTGTCAAAAGCATTTAGACAACATTGATGTTGAGACAGGAAGTGAATAGTTTGTTTGTAAGTAAATAAACATGTAATGAATAACTTGGTTTATTAACCTTATTACAGGTTTTTTTTTGACAACTGGAGCTACATGTGCAAAACTGTGACTCCAGTCTGCACGACCAACAGTCACCTGAGCTAAACAGCTCACATCAAACTCTTACCACACGGCTCACAACAGGCCGAGTGCAGCAAACACCACGCACAAGCCTCACTGAGAGAACACACACTGCCACTCAGACACACTGAGACACACAAAATACAAACTGTTCATCTTTACACTTTGAACAATGTCAGTGACTTCATACAAAGTCAAATGTTCTTCAAAGCAGAGTGACGTTCTTTCACGTGATTTATTTACATTTTTAGAATGTAACAATTCTTTATGGTGAATGAAAATTAGCAGTTTATATCTATGTATATATACATATGTGTACATGTATGCGTGTATATATATATAAACGTGTGTGTGTGTGTGTGTGTTCACTAACGCGTCTAAAACAGGACCCCTGCTTCGCCTCCCAGCTGAAGTTGCAATCAGCATGTTTGAAATCTCTTGGTTTTGAACGTGTGCTTCACAGTTCTGACAGCAGTGCGTCATCGTTTGAACAAAGCGCTGTAAGTCCACAGTGTTGTGCAGGCTGTGGTTAAGTCATGGTGTGTAAGTGTGTAGAGTTTTGAAAGCTGCGTTCAAGCAACGAAAAACCAACCAGAGTTTGGTCCACATGAACTGCTGCTGTGCAGATTGTAGAGTTTGCACATGTGACTCCAGTTGTGCTCACTGTCGTTTAGCCGTCGAACAGAAGTGTGACTGTAACGCAGAGCGTCTCCAAACAACACAAACTACTGAGCTCGCTGCTTCAGCTGCAACGTGAAGGTTTCATTCTGCAGGAAACATCGTGCTGAAGTCGCCTTGTGATTGTTTTGGGCCTCGTCACCGTGGCAACAAACAAGCAGACCTTTTAAACAGGGTGGAGTTTATTACTAAGAAACTTGAGCATTGAAAGTGTTAAATGTGATGGAGTCCCTCAATGGACCCGCCAAAATAAAACACCAACAGCAGCAACGTTCCCAAACAAATCCAATCAAACAGAAGTTCAGCAGCCTGAACAGAAAGTTTAAATCTCTTAATAACATTGTTATTGTACCTGAAAGAAACGATTCCAATAAAGTCCATCCTCATTGTGCTCTGAGCGGTCAGATATTAACAGAACGTTTCTCTCCATCAGCACAGTCGGGATTCTCTTTTTATTATTAATTTATACACATTCAGTCTTCTAAAACAAAATGAACTCAATGCAACAAAAAAAGGAAGTTAAATCCACTCGGGACCCACAGAGACTCGTGGTGGAATACGGCCACAGCGTAACCATGACGACCAGGCAGAAGCTTTAAGGCCCAGCAGGTTTAAAGCTCATTTTAAATCAGAGAAACACGAATACAGAGTACATCTGGTGCACAAGTACTTTATATCTCACGCTCATTTACAATTGAACCTCTCAGAGGTAAATACTTCGCTTTTATTATCTTCGTCTGACGGCTTTAGATTCGTTTTTCATCTCCTCCTTTGTGATGAGCTGAAGGATGAAGTGATGCTCTGATGGAATAAGATGCGTTGATGTAGATGAAACTAAATAAAAGGACTTAAACATGCAACATGAATGCCGGAGGAATATGAATGAACCACGTCACTGAATTAATACTTTTAAGTACTTTGACTTGGATAAAATACCAGCAGGAAGTCATTTTACTTTTAGTGGAGTAGTTTAATACGATTTCCCCCAAATTAAAAAGATTGGTCGCCTTCTTCTTTTAGCCTCCTTTCAACTTTATTTTACCGTGTTGTCGCAGTAAAATAATAAATGTAGAAAGAAAAGGGTTCATTCAGAGGCCGTGTTCAGACCAATCACACATTAAGTCCAAAGTGTAAAAAACAGCGTCAAATAATTGTGATCAAAATCACAGGAAACGTAAAAAGGAATGAGGACGGAGATTTAAAGAAGAAATCAAATCTGTGGCTCCAGTTTTGTCCAATAACGGCGTTTCAGGTGATTCGTTGGTTGAAGAATCTCCTGCAGCAGCTGAGCGCCGCATTACCCATGAAAGCGTCATTTACAGGTCCCGTGTGTGGCTTTGAGGGGGATCAATGGGCACAGATGGAATATATTCTGACACTTTGTTTTTGTTTCCCTCTAGAAAGCGAAGCCACTGAATCGCAGCGTTCAGACTCCGTTTGATTGTTATGGCGTCATGAAACAACAGAAAGTGAGAGGACTTCCTGCGTCGTGTCCCCGTAGTTAAGCCATGTTTTGTCTCCACACGTTGTAAATAAATCAAGTACATCATTCATCTCATGTAACAGCACGTATGATTCCACTTGCCATCACTACGGACGTGGGGGCCCTCTAGTGGCCCCTGCGGACGCGGGCGGGGGACCCCGTGTCTTCCAGTGACTCTGTGTAAGCTGGTCTGCAGAAAGCTGCCCAGCCGGTCGCTAACTCAGTTAGCTCACGTTGTTTATTTCGTTTGACAGCTATAAAAGCCTGTGAGGCCCCCTGTGTGTTCACCGGAGTGAATCCTAATCACACAACAACTCACTTTCTTGGCGAGATGGCAGTTCACTCTGTCATATTCTGAGGGTGTCAATTGATTGGCTGTCATTGTTTTTGTATTAAAATGATATTGTATAGTATGATGATCCAAAACATTCATATTTATTCATCATAATCTCGTCACAAAGGAAGTTTACGGCTCAGTTCTTTGCATTTGTTTGACTCATGAATGGGAGTCGATTATTGCATTTATGAATGCAAATATGTGATCCTGTTTTGTTAGTAATAAACATGAAAGGTTTATATTTGTCTTAAAACAGCGACTTAGTGAGACTTTCTGGCAACAGGAAGGTGAATGTGGGATTGGTGTTGTGTTTCAGTGGCTGATCCTGTGTTTCTAACGAAGCTTGGCACAGAGGACTAACAGGTATCAGGCTTTGGACGCTATATTCTGACCCCAGTCACGCCACAGGAAAACAAGCAGTTGTTGGTGGCAGAGAGGCATAACTCATGTGATCACTTTAACTAGAAATGTTCATTACTTCTCCTTCTGATGGGATAATTCCCTCTAACTCTGTGTATCAACCGCCGCTTTGGGCTAAAACCTCGGTGTCTCTCCCCCTCGTTGCTATCGGCACCTTCCCCTCCGAACCATCCGGATCCGGGGCCTCGGGAGAAACGCTTTTAATGCGTTTAAGCGGAGAACAATCCGCTCGTCTTCGCCGTGAATACAGCCTCTGTCCGACGGCTTCGTGGACATTCAGCTGCGTCGGCGCTCCTTCCCAGAGGTCCTCGCCGTGAGCGCAGCAGTGAGGGCCCTTTGTTAGATCCCTGATGTGAGAAGACATCACAGCCACAGAACCTGCGTGTCTCCCAGTGGACGTCAGGAATCCGCACGAGGGACAAAATACTTCAAATATTTGGGGAAATTGCGTCTCTGCTTCTTGTGCTGTGGGATGAATGAGGAGTCATTTTCTACCTATGTGTTTTAACGAGGGCCGGCCAAAGGCATGAGCGAACTAAGCGGCTGCTTGGGGCTGCCGCTTAGAGGTCAAGACATGAATCAATTATTGACATCACATGCCATTCGAGGAAAGTAGTCTCTACTTTGAAGTGTTTGCAGTATTTGATTCTTCGTATACAACCGAAAAATCGTGATCCACAATCACATTACGCGTCTTTTTTTCAACCTTTTTATGCAGCTTGTTGACACCTACTGTCAGCATTTCCTGTTAATAAGAAACGTGGCAGTCTTAGTGAGTCAGGGAAAAAGATGCATCGAGATGTGTTTTCACATGTCACAAGTCAAAATATGTTTGGTCCAAAAATATGAAGAAAAAAATTCAGAAAATAATAAATAAAAAAATGTAACGGAAAAAAAGTCAAAATATGTTAGGCCAAAAACATATCACCGAAAAACGTCGAGTAATATTTGAAATATATCATGGAAGTATATGCAACAATGAAAAAAGTAAGGAAAAAAGTCCAAATATATTTGGTCAAGAAATATGGAAAAAGTCTAAATGTATTTGTTTGAAAATTATAATAAATCACACATTGTTTAGAAAAATGTCAAAATATTAAATACAGAAAAATGTCACAGCATGTAATAATGGAGCTCTTGTTATGTCTATGTATCGTCCCTTAAATAAAATAAGATGTAAAATAATATTATGTAAAACATTTTTTAATAACATGCAATGATGAAAAAGTCTAAATTTCTTTGTTTGAAAATATGGAAAAAAAAACATATTAGGTCAGAAAATGTTTTTGAAAAAAAGAAAAATATTTAATGATGAAAAATGCCGTGGCAAAAAATAATTATATATTAGATGAAAAAATATTAGGATTACAATTTCAACATGTCGGCATTTCGGCTGCACCTGGTTCCGCCACTACGCGGCACTGATGACCTGCCATACCCTCTCAGGGGCTCGGGAAGGGGCGTTCCCGGTCAAAAGCGAAGCTCCGGACATTTCAGCACCGGGGCTCAGTGCGGAGGGAGAGCCGAGCGGGGTGAGACGCGCCGCCGCCTCCCCCACCACCTCACCCGGTGGAGACCAGCCGAGATGTTCCTCCTGCAGAGTCAATAAATCCACGTCAAAACCGCGGACGGTGAAGAGGAGAAATTCTCGCATCCGACGTCCGGTGACCGCAGCGAGACACCGGGGTCTGCGGTCTCCGCGCGCCCCGTCCCCACGTCCCTTTGTTCGGTCGGTTCCGCCCGTCTTTCGCCCCTCCAACATGGACCGCGTAGAGAAGGAGCTCCGCACGGATGACGAGGCGGAACACGACGAGGAGGAAGTGGACCCCAGAATCCAGGTGACTATCGGCGCACGTTCGATGCACCGATTAATCGATCTGCAGGGTTCGAGATGTCAGAAAGCTCAATTTGCACATCGCGGTAATTACAACTAATGCTGTTAAACTGGCGCACGTCCTCCGCGTCGTGCGTGATCCAAACATTCAATTCAATTCATTTTATTTTGTATAGCCCAAAATCGCAAATTACAAATTTGCCTCGGAGGGCTTTACAGTCTGTACACATGCAACATCCTCCGTCCCAAGACCCTCACATCGGCACAGGAAAAACTCCCCAAAAAATGAAAAAAACCCTTCCAGGGAAAAAAGGGAAGAAACCAAGGGTTTCAAACATGCACGTTTGTGTTAAACAATAGCGGATGCTTTCAAAGTAAAGGGACAGCAGGGATCTAAAACATGACAAGCTGTAAGAGGGAGGGTGGAAACACTGATGAGATGTGTGCATAAAATAACAAATAAGGCTTCTCGTTACAAAGCCAGGGGGAGAGATTAACCGCCTTTTAAAGAACATTCACAAATGAATCATGTGACTAATTGTTAGGGAACCGTTACCGAATGTATTGATGCATCCTATTGAACAGCGTATTCACGCTTCCCTCCACAAAGCCCATGTGAGAGAAGGTCCAATCAGTGCATCAGGAGACTGTGAGAAGTGGCCGTTGTCACAGTAACGCCGTTACCAAGCCTCCATTTTCCTGCCGCCATCTTGGATTAAAGCTTAAGGCCGGCGCGTGCGTCTGCGTCTCAATTCATGGTTCTAAAGTCTTGCGTGCGTTGCAGTTCAGCAGCAGACCACCAGGCGGAGTAACGTTCATCGTCGTAGTCGACCTGGAGAGTGACGTCATTGCGTGTGCAAGTCGTTGGTTTGTTTATTTATCGGAGACTTTTTTTGCCCCGTGCTTCACCACAGCTTTTTCGGACGTATTTGTCTCGTATTGATTCAGTCCAGATGTTCCACATGTTCCACCCCCCCCTCCTCCTCTCCCCTCCTCCCTCTGTTGCCTCACTCCTCCATGGTTCTCTTCCAGGGCGAGCTGGAGAAACTCAACCAGTCCACCGACGACATCAACAGACGTGAGACGGAGCTGGAGGTGAGTCCCTCAGGGGAGAGGAGATCTCCCCGACGATGACGCAGCAGCTTCCATCACGGAACTTTGAATCCCGTTAAACCCCAACGAAGGCCGCTGGCCGGCGTTCACGTGCGTCAGCAGTGAGCCGACAAAAGTGGCGTTCCTCGTCTTCAGGGGCCGGGACGCTCGCTGCGACCGGACGGATCCTGTGTTTGCGCTCGGGTTCCATCGTGTCGTAGGAACCGACCCTGATGCCGCGTGAGGCCCGCGTTCTCCCCGTTCAGAGGCTCACGCGAGCTGGAGTGCGGCTGGCCTCCGAATGGATGTTCTTCTCCCTGGAGAAGCTTCCTCCCCAGCCGGCCGCTTGTGGCTCGAGTTTGTCGCGCTGCTCGTGGTCGACTGATCAACGGCGGTGCCTCCGTGACCCATCGGCGGTTCTGCCCTTTTATTTCTGGGGCTGAAAGCTGCGACATCACGACAAGTTGTTTTCACGTCGCAACAAAGACGCCTGCTGTTCAGCACTGTGAGAGAGGGGGGGGGGGATCCTTGTCCTTTTGTATCGATCGTATTTGGAGTAGATTGGCGCGTCCTGTGACGATGCTCCGTCACACTGGAATCAAACGGTGGGAAATGAAACCGCGACCTTGAGGTCAAACCGCCGATCGTAGATTCCAGCGCGGCGACGTCCACGCGGACGATTCCGTCCTTGCTTCCTCTCGGAGTGAAAGCGACCCGAACAGCTGCGGCGTTTCCTCTTTTGTGTCCCCGAGGGGCGAACGCCATGTGGACGCCATCCGGCTAGCTGAACCGTGGGAACGCTGCGTCCCTCATTCGTCCTGCCTGACTAACCGAGTGGGTCACAGCGGTGACGGCCGGAGGTCTGAGCAGCTGGAGGATCTCCGCTTTACGAGCACAAGGCGTCGCACAACGCGTCGCACAACGCGTCGCACAACGCGTCGCACAACGCGTCGCACAACGCGTCACACAAGGCTCTCACACGCAGCCAACTATGCGCCTGGCAGACAAAATGCGATGGGACGTCACCTGGTGTGTTTCTACTGACTCCGCTTTGTGCTGCTTCGCCCGGATTGCCCAAAAAACAGTGCAGCAGTAAAGCAGCCAGTAAAGCAGCAGTAAAGCAGCAGTAAAGCAGCCAGTAAAGCAGCCAGTAAAGCAGCAGTAAAGCAGCCAGTAAAGCAGCAGTAAAGCAGCAGTAAAGCAGCAGTAAAGCAGCAGTAAAGCAGCAGTAAAGCAGCCAGTAAAGCAGCCAGTAAAGCAGCCAGTAAAGCAGCAGTAAAGCAGTCAGTACTCGTGCAGAGGCAGAGCGGCTTCTCTGCTGAGTCCACGTCTCCTCGTCCCTTCAGTGAAGCGGTGAACAGTTCTTTGGCTTCGGGTTGAATGACTTCCTCCCTTTCCGTTGTTTATGGCCTCCAGCTGATGGAGCTCTTTTGCTTTCTAATGGCGCTGTGAAGTGGAGGACTTTCATTGGCTCAGAGGTCGATCAGCTTGTTCAGGGAAAGATGTCGAATACGACGTCATGGACGAACGCCATGAAACCCTAAAACCCTAAAACCCTTCCTTTATTCATTTATAAGAGAACATCATCTGAAAGTAGCCGTGATAATCCCAGTACCGTTTACCAGGGGTGCGTGTACAGAGCATCACGTGACCCCGCTCAGGTGACTCTCCCCTCTGTCAGGACGCCCGGCAGAAGTTCCGCTCGGTCCTGGTCGAGGCCACGGTGAAGCTGGACGAACTGGTGAAGAAGATGGGCCGGTCGGTGGAGGAGTCAAAGCCGTATTGGGAAGCCCGCCGGCTGGCCAGACAGGTGGGAGGCGTCCACACACACACACACACACACACACACCTGGGCTACATGTTATTGTTGTGTTAGAGCTTGTTGAGGAACAATTGGTGAAGAAGCGAGAAGTACGAAACCACTTCAGCCCCGATCCCACTTCCCTGTGTGTGTGTGTGTGTGTGTGTGTGTGTGTGTGTGTGTGTGTGTGTGTGTGTGTGTGTGTGTGGTTCCTGTGAAAAACGCTCACTTCTGTCTCACTTCTGCTTTTTCATTTCACTGCTAAACTGAGACCCGTTTTTGAACTAAATGGGGTTGGTGGGTCACATGACCTGTGAGGTGGTAGAATGTTCGTACTTCCGCCCGGCGGTCTGAGAGGAGGAAGTGCAGCGCGTGATGTCGTCGTGGTTCCCATGACGTGGTTGACCTCAACTTTTCTACTTCAGGAAATCCTTCTCTTTGTCTCCCTGTCCCCCTCCCCCGTTCAGTCTGATAAGAAACGCATTATTTGACACGAGCAGCAGGCCGCGCCCGGGGAGCGGAAGTGGGCGGGGCCTCGTCTCGAGGAAGAAGATAAAACAATGGAGCTCTCGGCTGACGAACATGAGTGAGTCGCTGTGCAGGAGAACAACGAAGTTTCCCCCCCGAAAGTGTCTCCAAATGTCTTTTGAGGGGGCACATACATATCTGGTATCCACCTGTCAATCACAGTAGCCCCGCCCTGAAGCATCCTGTGCTTTATGGTCCGTTGGAGGCTTTTTCTCGCTATGAGCTTCCACTCCGTCGCCAGGAACTGGCTGACTGGAACCAACTTCCTCGGGTTTCACTCCGAAGGACTCGGCTTCGCTCTGCGTTCCTGACTGGCTCTGACGATGACGATGACGATGATGATGATGATGATGACCCCTGTGCCCCCCCAGGCTCAGCTGGAGGCCCAGAAGGCCACGCAGGACTTCCAGGGCGCCTCTGAGGTGCTGCGGGCGGCGAAGGAGACCATCTCATTGGCCGAGCAGCGGCTGCTGGAGGACGACGAGCGGCAGTTCGATTCCGCCTGGCAGGAGATGCTGAATCACGCCACGCAGCGGGTCAGACGCTTTGGCTTTATTTTAACCGTTTTTATTATAATTATAGTTATTTGCTTTCATTTGAACTCATTTTGAGCGCTGTGGGTGAGGAGTAATATTAACAGTCTCCCTGCTCATTGACGGTGGGCTTCTGATTGGCTGTCCCAGGTGATGGAGGCGGAGCACACCAAGACCAGGAGCGAGCTGGTCCACAAGGAGACGGCGGCCAAATACACGGCGGCGATCGGCTGTTTGAAGCAGCTGGAGAAGAAACTCAAACGCACCATCAACAAGTCGAAGTAAGCGCCTCCGTCTGCTGCTATAATCAGCAATTCATATTTGGATATTACTGACCTTTCGTGTAAAATGTAAAATGAATACAAATATTATTCTCTGCGGTTCATTAAAACAGTGACTATAAGCTGTTAATGATTGAAGATGTTTTCAGTTCTAATTAAACAGATCCAAACTGTAGTTACTCTGCAGATACAAACCAATCATATCAATCAGTTAATGAAATATAAAATGCTTATTAAACTGTCAGCGGTTTTTAACCACATGTTACAAATGCATTAGAAGTCGCTTTGGATGCTGCTGACACATTGACCCCTGGATCAGAACCAGTGAATCATCTGTGATGATGATGATGATGATGAAGATGATGATGACAATACTTGTGGATGATGTTTCACGTACTTTAATGTTTGAAGCCTGCTGGCTTAAAGCGTTTAGTGGAGTATTTTCACATGAATTTATCATTCAGTTCTCCACATAATGAATAAATCATAACAGCTGGTCGGCTGAGTGAATTACGTCCTCTCAGCGGGACGTTAATCCGCTCTGCATCACGACCCCTTCATCTCCTCCTCCTCCTCCTCCCTCAGGTCGCCATGGTGACGATGCTGCTCTTTTTCTGGGTTAGTTTTTTTTTTTCTGATCGTCTCTCTCTGTCTCTCCTACTCTTCCTCTGCAGGCCCTATTTCGAGATGAAGGCCAAGTACTACCTGCAGCTGGAGGTAAGTGACCTTAGCAAGTCTTCCTCCACCAGAGATGTGTTGAGTTCATCATCATCATCATCATCATCCCCCCCCTCACCCACGCAGAACCTGAAGAAGATCGTGGACGAGCGGCAGGCCAAGCTGTGTGAGGCCAAAGGCGAGTACAAAGCGGCCCTGAGGAACCTGGAGAAGATCTCTGACGAGATCCACGAGCGCAGGCGGAGCTCCACCGCGGGCTGCCGGGGCTGCGGCGTCGGCGCCGAGGGCGACGGAGCCGCCGCCGCCACCGCCAACACCGCCGACTTCAAGGTGGAGTCGGACAGAATATCCAGTAAGCACAGACGACCCGTTCTTCATCCCCAAACATTTAGAAACCGAACCGGGCCGCTGCACCTCATTAGAGGGGGGGGAGGTGTTGTCATGGCGACGGGAGAGAGAGCGGAGGCGACCATTTCACCTCCTCATATCCTTTCCTTTAGTTCACCGGCTTCTTTTCTCCTTCATTTGACATCCTTTCCTCCCCCTCTAATCTCTTTTCTCTCTTGTGCTTTGGCTCCCTTAACCCCCCCCTCTCCCTCCGTCCTGCTGCAGTGGCGTCCGTGTGCTTCGATGACGAGGCGGGGGGGGGCAGCAGCATCATGTCGGAGGAAGAAGACTCGGAGACGCGCTCCACCTGTAGCCTGGGTTCATCTCCCAGCAGCCCTCAGGAGCCCCTGTCGCCCCGCCCCTTCGCCGGCTCCTCCTCCTGCTCCTCCTCCGCCTCTGCGTCCCCCACCCCGTCCTCCCCGTCCATGTCTCCCCTGTCCACGCCCTGCAGCCTGGACCTCCCCGGCGCCGCGTCGCTGTCGGACTTCGGCTTCATCTCGCCGGTGCTCGGGCCTCGCAGCGCGTGCAGCGGCGCGTCGTCCCCGGAGTGCGAGCTGGAGCGAGGTGAGACGTCCTGATGGATGATTAAGTGTCAACACGCTGTGAAGCCCTCGGAGGAAGATTTGTGACTTTGGGCTGCACAGAATTTAATGATGATGGCAGAGGTGAACAGATGTTAGAGGAGAAAATGATCATACATTTCTAAAGCTGAAGTTCTTTAAACTGTTGATGTTTTTAATGAGCCGATTTATTTATAAGAGAAATATAAACAATGAACCAATCTGCTTGTGTGGAGGAGACAGGAAGTGAGGAGGACGAGGTTTGGCGGCGCGGTTTCCTTTTCTTGCATTTAGCTGCTTCTCGACCAATCGCTAAATAACCTCCTGCTGTGCTGCAGGTGACCGCGCTGAGGGCGCCGAGGGGGACCTGGACAACGCTCCGCCCCCCAACCACAACGCCAGCCGGAGCTCCGCCTCCAGCAGGGGGAGGAGCTTCAGCTTGGACACCCGCTTCAGCTTCCTGAACCTGCGGCGCCCTCGATTCACCAACAGGCAAAAACACCAAGGACTCAGACGGCTGCTCCCAGAAGGCCGAGGGGGGCGCGGTCCTGGTCAAAGGAGTCTGAGGACGTAACAGCAGTTTGACCCCCCCGTCCCGTCCCCCGCTGAGACTGAAGGACGCTGCAGCTTTTGGACTCTGGCGCCTGAGAAACGATCGCCGTAATGTCAGGAACCATGTGATGTGACAGAAGGACGTGTTCTTATACTTGTTTTCCACTGAAAGCTTTCGTTACAAAGGTCATTCAGAGTGAAGAGGCCTCCCGTTATAAACTGTGCGGAGATGTTTAATAAATAACTTGTGTGAACCTGCTTTATTTGTATTTAACACATGACTGAGTGTTACGGAGACTATTTTCATCAAAATAGCTTTACGATGACTTATTTGATGCACCTGATTTAAAATATACTGTACAACTCTTGACATTTCATACTATGACTAATTGGTCAAAAAGGAAAATGAATGTAAATGGGTTAAATAATGAAACCCCTCCCAACATGTACACAAGCCAGGATTCTATTTCCTGTATGAGTTATAACACGTGGACATTTAGTGTAACTCGGAAGGTCCTGATGCAGCATTTAAAGTATACAAGCTATGACGTCGTGGCATTTATGACAGTAACATCAACAAAAACATGACAAGTGGATATTTAACCTTTAGAAAACCCATGAGGACTAAAAACGATTAACGGTTCAAAGAAACACAAATAACCAATTAATTCATGGAGCCATCAGCTGTTTGAGTGTAAACAGCCACGTGTGAGCGTTACATTCAGATTCAACATTCTCAGCGAGGAGCGAGAGCCGTCCCCGGCAGTAAACATGAGCGTAGTGAGGACACAGGAGGACGTGAACCTGGTCAAACCTCTAGAAAAAAGGTTGCTTGTGACACGCAGACGCACACAGACGCACACAGACGCTCACTTTGAGTCCTCGTGGTGCTGCTCTGCTCCTGAGATTCAAAAGGCTAAAAAACTCTTCACGCTTTTTCGAAATCTGAGTCACCAGATGTCATGAGACGTCTTCATCGTCCTCCTCATCCTCCTGTGGTTTTGCAGTAGGCAGTATAATACCAGCATTGTATCGGTTTATTACTGCATTCAGGGGTGGGGGGGCATTTTACCCTCATCCTCTTTCCCCAAAGTTTCTTTTGACAGTTGTTCGCCAGTCGTGGGATCATCGAACCAGCTGCGAAAGGCTTGTAATTCATGG
Organism: Apeltes quadracus; assembly: GCA_021346845.1. Lineage (NCBI taxonomy): Eukaryota > Metazoa > Chordata > Actinopteri > Perciformes > Gasterosteidae > Apeltes > Apeltes quadracus. Next base: position 946,550 of record CM037936.1, read on the forward strand.
AGGTCTGGAGACCCTGTCCCCCCCTCTGTGCCCCTCCTCCCTCTCCCACAGCTCCATCTTCACTGGAGCTGGGAGACCTTGAGGGTCGAGGTGCTGGAGAAGTCCAGGAAGAAGGGTCCCTCCTGTTTGGGCAGGAAGGTGGTGGGGATGACGTTGTAGAGGCCTGCTGGGACGTGCTCCGCCTCCATGTAGCAGAAGCCACACCTGGGAGGGGGCGTGGGGGGGGGGGGGGGAATCAATCAAAGGTAACCATGGTGATGACCGGATCACAACACCCACAAGAACCCAGCGTACCTGTAATCTCCACTGCTCCTCTTGGGGGGGGGCGCCGGGCCGGGATCCCCCACCAGGGACACCGTCACCATCTCGAAGCCGACGCTGTACTGCCTGCAGACACAAAGAGGAAGGAAGCCGCACGTTTAGGAGGATTCCTCCTGCAGCTTCTGATGGTTCCGACCAGCATTCAGGGACCGGAGCTCCTCAGAGCGTCCCACCACCTGGCGGACGGAGCCTCACCTGGACCCTCGGAGCTCCACGAGCAGCGGCCCCGGCCGCTCCACGTTGACCTGGTAGATGGGGTTGAGCTTGTACGAGTCCTTGTAGTTGCCGCAGCCGCCGGCGCCGGGCCCCTTCCACTGGCCGTTGACCTGCAGGCAGAAGCAGAGCGGCTGGAACACCAGAGCACAGCGGGGGACGCGTGATGCCCGTGGCGGCGTGCGGCTCACGTACCCTTTTGGTCTGCGTGAAGGGGTTGGGGATCTTGGAGAAGCTGAATTTGCACCCGGAGAAAACCTGCAGGAGGAAACACAACCTGCTGTTTTACTCTGAACATAAAGTCTTTAACAAACAGGCCTGCAGGCGGAACCGGTCAACAAGCACCACGACCTGGACAGGACAACCCGTCGCCACGGTTACGCAGCCGCCGTTTCCTCGAGGCTTTTTCCAAAACTCACCCGCAGCGTGTAGTTGATGGTGTTCTGTTTCTCGTACTGGGAGACCACCAGCGTGAAGGTGTGCGTCCCCGCGCTGGTGAGCCTCATCTTGGTCAGGTAGTGGGGGCTGTTGATCCGGATGCCGTCGATGTAAGGGGGGGGGGTCCGCTGTGTGTGTGTGGGGGGGGGGGGGGGGGGGGGGGGAGGGTGAGTGGGGTCGCTGTGAAAGGCTGCAGAGTGTTGCATGCGAGCTCACCTGGGTAGTAAACCTTCCTTCCCTCCGTCTTGTAAACAACGAGCGTGATGAACTCCTTGTTTTGTGCGAAATCCTCCTGAGGACAAACAGAAGAGTCGAGGTCGTCACGCCGCTGCAGCTCAGTGAGGTCAGAGAAATGCCAAACGGCCTCGGCACCTTGTCGGTGATGTGTCTGGTGAGCAGCACCCACACGGCCGCCCCCCCCGCCGGGCACTGCACCTCCAGCTTGTACTGGGGATTGTTGGCCAGACTGTAGACGTCCTTCACCGGGCCCTGCTTCCCATCCCAGCTGCTGCAGACCCAACACACACACACACACAGCATTGAGCACACACACACACACACACAGCATTGAGCACACGCACACACACACTCACACACACACACACACACACGCACAGGCGCACCTGTGGATGCAGGAGGAGTCTTTGAACAGGGCGGGGTTCCAGCTCAGGTAGATGACGTCATAGTACTGACAGAGGTCCTCCCAGGAGATCCAGAAGACACCTGAAGACAAAATGGTGTTAAAGGAGACACATGGATGTCCAGGATGTAGAACCTGCATTATCTGCATGTGACCAGCAGGGGGCGACTCCTCCTGCGAGAAAATGACTACTTCTCTCTGGATTTATTCCCTCAGTAAAGATTGTAAACATGAGTTTATGGTCTCAGTCTCTAGTTTCAAGTCTTCTTCAATGCAGCGTGACGTTTAGTGAATTGTGGTCCATGTAGAGTCAAACAGAGCGTGAAGCAGGGGACGCTTCAGGGCGGGGCTACACGTGATGGACAGGTCAACGTGGCTTATAGAGCGTGTGCTCCTCCTCCTCGGTTGGAAACAAGTGGTCACCCCGCGGTGGTTGAAAGCCACTTTTTCCCGATTACCAAATCACGGGGCATCATAAAATATACAAGACATTTTTCTGTGCAACGTGAAGCCGCCGTTTCGAGGTGAAAGAGGAGAAAAGTACCGTTGTCAAACTTCTGGGCTGTTTTGGGGTCAAAGTTGAGGTACTTGAGGAGTTCCGGCGTCCAGCTCTTCTCGTCCCGCTCGCTGTAGCGGCCCTTCCACCGAAGATGACTCCAGGGATTCTTCAGCTGCAGGAAGCGCATTCCCTACAGAAGCAGCAGCAGAGGCACATTGACCCTCAGCGGGGGGGCGTGGGGGGGCAACCAGCTATCTGTCTAACTATCCACGCGCCCCCCGAAGACGAGGAGGACGCCTGGAAGCACGGCCACCTTGTAATCCCTGATGTCGAGAACGGCGTAGGCGTGAGTCGGCACCAAACCCCACCTCTCCCCTTCCTCCTCTGACATCACCCCCGTTGCCGTGGTGACCAGGACGTCGCCCCTGTGAAACCTGGGAGGTGGAGGGGGGAGAGAGGAAATGACCCCAGCCACAGGGAGGGAGGGAGGGAGGGAGGGAGGAGCCTCCCCCTTGGGGGTGCGCGGCGCTTACCTCTGGTAGAGCATGCGGAACGTGTCGTCCTGGCTGAAGGACTGGTTGTCCGAGTGCATGGCGATGCGTTCAGGGATCCAGCCGGTGAGCGCGTGCAGGTCGATGTTCTGCAACGCACGTTAAAACGTCAGCTCAGAGGGACTCGGACGCGTCGACGCGAAGGAACGGCGAAACCTAATTTAAGCGCCTCACCGAGTTGGAGCCGGGGAAGTCGTAGCCTCCCATCACCTTCATGTAGGCCTTCTCGATGAGGGAGACCCACAGCTCGTTCCGGTTGCTGGAGTACGAGCACAGCAGCTCTCCGTGGCGATCCACCGGCAGGAAGTCGTCTATGATCACCTGCAGAGGCAAACGGCTTTAACTCCATCACTGCTCCGCCTGTGCGCACCCATTTCATAGAAGACGGTTAAAAATAGACTTATCTAGAGTAGGAACAATATTCAGAACTACGCTTGTATCGTTGTGTAATAACCACCTGAAATGTAGAATTGTTGGGTATCATTTGTCTCCACAAAGTGTGTGTGTGTGTGTGTGTGTGTGTGTGTGTGTGTGTGTGTGTGTGTGTGTGTGTGTGTGTGTGTCCCGCAGTGGGTTTTAAATGGTTCTTTGTCTTTCACCTTCCGGGGAACTCCATTGATGTGAAGCTTGACCATGTATTTCCCACATGGGTTATACTCGGGCTCCCCTCGTCTGTTCTGAGGGTAGATGACGCTGTAGCGCGCGCACACACACACACACACACACACACACACACACACACACACACACACACACACACACACACACACACACACACACACACACACACACACACACACACACACACACGTTGAAACACAAACACGTTTTGTATGCACATACCTGTGCAATCTTTCAAGACAAGACAATGATGACTACGAATGAATGTGATTCTTCAGGTTGATGCACACTGGATAAGACAATGTAAAGACAATAACAGTCAATGAGAGACTCGGGGCTGAGGGGGGGGGCAGTGCCGTCACAGCGAATGACTGTGACCTAAGGAGTCGAGTACCTGGTGATGAGCTTCTTGTTGTAGCGCCTCTCGTAGGCCGCGCTGATGGCGAGCGACGCCACGAAGGAACAGTCCGAAACGACCGTCTGCAGGAAAGAAGAGACGTTTTTACATATTTTAAAGCAGAAATATTACACAATGCAACTTTTTGACAAGTGTACAATCCCTTCACATCCCTGCAGAGTAGAAACATCCAACATCGAATCTTCCCTGAACATCCGTATCTGCGTTGCTGGAGCCGCTACTGGCAGACTTTAAAAACGCAGCAGAGCTACACGAGAGCTTCCTGCCGGTACCGAAGCCCCGCTGGACCCACCGACCTGCTTGATGCTGAAGCTGGACACGGACATGATCATGGTGGGGTTGTCAGAGATCTCGTCCGGGCGGACCCAGCGGGAGAAGATGGCTTTCTGTTTGGGCGACAGCGCCAGTTTCTCCGCTTTGTCGCTGTGGATCGGCATAGAAATGCAGACAGCGATTAGGTTTTGTGCTCTTCGGCCGCGGTGGAATGTTGTGAAGGTCTTTAGGGAACAACCGGACGTTTGAACGCGGCAGAAATAAGCGTTTGAAAGTAGGTTTTTTTTTTATTTAGAACAAACAACCAAATCTAAAGCTGATGCCTCACTGGCTCGTTTAACCACGTAAGCAGCAGTCATTCGATTTAACCCTAAAAATAAAAAAACAAACGGTAAATGAACTCACGAGAAGGGGACAGGGAAGGCGAATCGCTCCCTCAGGTCGACGCTCATGAAGGGCACGAAGGCTTTGCCGTTGATGGTGGAGGTGCTCCTGTGGAGGAGGAACAGAAGGTTGGCGCCTCAGAGCTTCCATGTGCAGTGTAGTAGCAGGCACACGGCCACAAGGCGGCGCACGGCGTCTTTAGTGCGTTTAGTCGAGTTAGTTAGACACTTTTTGAAAGTCAACTGCTCATTATTTTAGACACGAACAACCGTATCAAATGTGACAAGACGCAGAAAGAAAACAACAAGACGACAAATCGAGCTGGAAAAGCTACTGTGAAATCCAAGTATCTTTGTTTTGGCTTCAGTCAGCGATGCAGTAACTCGCAGTTGCTGGTTGCTTAGTAACAGCGGGTGTGTCGACCGGCGTCGGCTCACCTGAGCACCTCGATCTCGTCGGCCGTGTAGCGCTGACCCGCCGGCTGGCTGGACTGGACCGCGCGGACCGGCTGGGGCAGCGGCCGGTCGTGGAGGCTGAACTCGGGGCCGAGGGGGAAAAACTGGCGAACGGGACCGCCGGAACTGGCGCCGGCGGCGGGCTTGCCTCCAGGGGTTCCCGTCTTGTCCTCAGTAGGAGTTGATCTGGACTCTTTGAGACCTTCTGCCCTGAAAAGCCATGCCGGAGATAAACAGAGGTTTTTTTGGAAATAACAATTAAATGGAGGAGAATGGAGCCACATCGTGTTTCCACAACAAGTCGCCATCACTGGCTTCTACCTGTCCAGAGCCTGACGGGCGAGCTGCTTCAGCTTGGTCTGCAGCGCCTGGTCCGACGTCTCGTTGGACTGTCGCAAACACAGAAGGAGACACAGAGATGGGAACAAGACTGGGATGAAGCGTAGTTAAAGTGCAAACAAAGAGACATGGGACAAAAAGAAACACGGTCCAACAAGTTAGCAGCGACAAGAGCGACACAGGGACTGGACAGAGATGGACGGACAGAGAGGGACGGACAGAGAGGGACGGACAGAGGGGGACGGACAGAGGGGGACGGACAGAGAGGGACGGACAGAGACACCTACTGTGTTTATGCACAGCTCCACAGCCTGAGTGTACAGTTCAACCGCTTCGTCGTCATTTCCCTTCTCGTCCTCCTCGAAGGCCTGCGTGACCAGGAAGTGGGCTCGCTCCAGGTCCACGTGCTGCCGGGACTTCAGCGGGTCGTTCTTCTGGCCCTGAACTGGGGTCAGAGGTCAAAGAGGGGAGAGGTCAGGAGGTCGTTAACATGAGAAACTATCTTGGTACAGACCATTATGACACGTTAGCTCATCACTATGAGTAGGCATCTCATAATTATGACACAGTGGCGCTCAGGGAGGTTTTGACGTTTACTATTTGTTATAAAGGTCTGATATATGTGTCTGATATTTTGTGTTTAGATTAACAAGGGTAAAATCAGTTGGTGTGAAAGTCAGACTGGAGTTGATCTTAAACAGCAGCCTTGGATTTAAAAAATATTTATTAAAAAAATATGGGGAAATAAGGAACATGCGACCACTGAATGTGATCCGCTGGCTAAATTCTCAGCTGTAACGCAATAGGGTCAGCAGCCGGGGTGGATCCCGAGCCGGCGGTCAGAGGTCAGAGGTCAGGGGGTGTACCGGCGTTGTGGAGGGCTTGGACTCGATCCAGGTACTCGTTCACTTTGTCCTGGATCCCCTCCAGCCTGGACCCGGCCATGCCGGCGTAGATCAGGGCCTGGGCCGCCTCCTGCAGGGTCATTCATTGACGTCATTAAACCAATTAAAACACGAGAAAGATAATTAAACCCCAGTACAGGTGACGCCTTTCAGATACCAAGTGCTCGGCAGACATTTGTTTTCTCATGAGTCAGCAGACATGGAGCCATTACCAGGCAGCCCGGGACGGTGTCAAAGCTACGACAGGAATGTTCCTGCGCTTTGATGGACAGGCACCGCGGACCAATCGCAGCGGACGCGACTGTTTACCTGTCGGTCTCTCGAGCTGACAGGTAGCAGCTGTCCGCTACCTGTCCCGTTTGAGCCGCTCACCTTGTAGTAGAACACGGCCTCGTTGTATTTGCCCGTCTGGTCGTAGGTCACAGCCGTTTTGGCGAACTTGACAGCGTCGAGCTCGAGCGCCGCGCTGTCCATGCTAGCGGTTAGCCTCCGCTAGCCTCCGCTAGCCTCCGCTATGTGTCCGCGCAGATCTCCGTTCGTTTCGCTCGATATCACTTCATCAACTCGGACGAGGCAAAGCAAAGAGGATCCCGGCGACCGTCCTCGACCCAGCGGCCCAACGCGACCAGGTGAAGTCTCCTCTTTACCTGTTGACAGACGGCCGTTCTGTTTGAGTTCTGTAATAAACAACCATGTTGCTTCCGGGGAGCCGCGACTGGCGCATGCGCAGCGGTGTCCAAACGCCAGACTTTCGACGGAGAGGACGGCGGCTTGTGACGTCATTCTTCAGCCAGGAGACCTGTGACGAATTCCGTTCGAAGTGGTTTAAAAACTTTTTTGAAACTAAACTTATTGTGAGTCGCTTTGCTTTAATACTCCGAAGGCAGTCAGACTACTCAGGTGTGTAATATATCTATATTAAATATTAGATAAATAGATATCAGAGACGGACGCGATGGCCTACGCTTGTGGGCGACAATGCTGCAAAGCCCTGCAATTCCAGGTAGCCATGTTGCTGGAACAACAATCTGCGGATAAAAGGGCCAAGAGGACCTACAGCGATGAACAGTTCCACAAGATAATTGCTCTGAAGGATGAGGTAAAAAGTCTAGAAGAAAACTTGAGAGTTGTCCATCGGGAGAAGCGGGAAATCCAAACCCATTTGACAACCGCCAAACAACAGCTTGAGGGCCGCGTGGCTGAATTGCAGCAAAAAAATGCCAAACTTGTTGCCGATCAGAGAATAGCCAACAAAGAACACCGGATGGTTCAGGAGGACTTTAAGGAAATGCACAGGGCGGCCATCCAAAGACTCGCACTGAAGACACATTCTGACACGGCGGACATTGAAGCCGCCTATGACAGGAAACTGAAGCAAACGCAGCTGGTCTACGAAAAAGAAAAAGAAAAGCTGGTTTCCGATCATGAGGAAGAAATACGACAACATGTGGCTAAACTGCAGCGCTTAGAGAAGGAGAGCAGGGAGGCTTTGATGGAGCTGAACCACTCCATCGGCGAGAAGCAAGCGGCCTTCAACATGGACATGAAGACCATTCAGTCCATGTACTTAAAGAAGACGGAGGAGAACAATGAATACCAACGTGTCAATAAGGCACTGAGGGAGAAGCTAAAACCACAGGCAGGTCTCCTGAACAATCTGTCCACTTTAAAATGGACTCTGGTGACTAAAAACAACTTGATAGAAACCAAAAATACGGAGTTGGCTCAAAGCAAGAAGGAAAACGCAGACGTACGGCACCTTTTGGCCGAGGAGCAAGCCAGCTACCTTCTCCTCAACATGAAATTAGAAAGCGAGCTGGCAAAGAACCTCAAGGACGAGCTGAAGGAGACCCAGTTAAAGGTGGAACAAAAAGACGAGGAATGCCGGGTGTACAAACAGCAAATTTCAGATCTGCAAGGTCAAATCGTTGGTCTGAAGGACAGACTGGCCCCCCTCAAGGCCAACGCCTTGAGGGAGAGGAGGAGGTCCACCAAGCTGAAGGCCTATCAGCTGCGCTTCAAGGCGCAGCTCCTCGCCTGCATGGATTTGATATCTCGTCCATCGGCGTTCGTGAAGAGCGTGATCGCGATGAAAAGACACTTCATAGACGACGACGACCTCAAGGTCCTGACAAGGGACAAGCGGTGCAAAGAGCAAATTCTCAACGTGGCGAATAACGTGCGGCGGAAAGCTCGTCGATGGAGAGTGCCGCCAGGTGATGGACGAGAGGAGGAAGTATTTCAGGAAATGCAAGGACGTCCACAAGGACATCAGGGTGATCAACGAGCAGACGGTGATCATACGGACGCTGCAGGACCGGATCAAAGAGATGCAGCAGGACCTGAACAAGAAGACCAGAGAACAAAGGGCCCAGAGACCCTCCGGAGTCGACCCGTCGGCTGTGAACGGAACCACCGGCGGCGACTCCGCCCCTTTGGCGGGCGACATCACGCCGACCGCACCTTCCTGTCCTGATGAGCGCTCAGCATCCGAAGCGCTGCTCGTGTGTTAATTCTGTCTCCTACTTACGTATTTAATAAATGTCCCCGTCGATGATGTTACAGAGTCAGATTTGTTATTATCAGTGTCCAACAGCACCTCCCCCCCATTGTGTCTCCTCCTCATTCTGTCTCCCCCTCCTCCCTTTAATCCCTCATGACCGACTCCTTCCTGGGACTTTCTCCCAATGTTTTAGGTTTTTCCCAAAAATGTCATTTGTGCCGATTAAAATGAAAAATACACATAAACCGCTCTTTAGCTTTACGCTACAAATGAGTTAATAAATGTTGTAGGATCGTGTGGGACTGATTGTTTGACTGCACCCTGAATGCAAACACAAAACTCACACAATAAATTCACCAGCGTTTAATCTCCAGGTGCAACATTTAATTGATTGACGCAGGTTTTCTACGATAAAACAGAACCAGCGGCTCCAGCGGACAGCAGCTGAAATGTTGTCACGGGACGTGTGGGACATGTGGGACGTGTGGGACGTGTGGGACGTACGCCTCATGTGTTCGGAGCCCCATCGTCTCATTCTGATTCCACCGGGTGACGTTACTGTTGGGAAGAGTTCCTCATGGTGAAGAGGAATTTGGGCTTTTCCTTTGCATGTCGCACACGTCTCAGTGGGAAACACACTTACATGCAGAGTATTCGTGTGTAAACATGGTCCATTACTTCTCCCACCTGAATCAGTTCATGCTCAGCTTCTACTTTCCTCCCTTTGGTTCGTGATAACAAACCCGATTGGCTGCTGCTGCGTGACGAGCCGCTTGGTGGAATGCAGCTCTGTTAGCGTGTGCTAACTGGTGTCACAACCTTTACCTGTACATACCTGCATTCCAGACCGTGGTAGTTAATAATGCTAATGGCTCCGTACCAGAGCCTTTCTTCTTGTGTTCTAGTGAAATGAAAGATGAATTAGCCAGATAGGAATCCATGTTGTATGTGAATTCAGTGAATTAACACCCGATGCATTAAAGTAACTCCTTATCAAATGGAATCAGGCATGCAGACAATTATATAGTTCCTTTGTTAAGCGTCTGCACCTTTGAAAGCTTTCAGGGCCGCGTCTCAGTCACAGCTCGCAAAAGGACGTTCTATTGCATTTTTAAATCACACCATTAAAGAAAAAGAGAAAAGGCCTCCTTATAAAAATACAACACGTCCCTCAGAAACGTCATGAACAGCATCCCTGCTTAAATATATGTATATTTATATATGCACACACACATTTCAGTTCGTCCTGCTTCTTCTTCATAAACTTAACGATACGAAAGGCAACATGCAGTGATAGCAGCACATTTAAAACACAGCGGTACGAATGTCCTTTGAACCCCCCCATCAGGAACTATGGGGGGGTATCGGCCTCATGCTGGCTTCAATGAGGCCAACACCAACACTTCTGGGTACATCACAATGACCACAACAGCGGCTTCGTTCAACCAGGAGCACTGAGTCAAAATCAAAATGAGAAAAGGAGTTTTAAGAGTGTCGATATGATGAAGGTTACGTGAGAACCTAAAAACCCAGATGACTGCGGGCGGATTGACCATAAAGTGCTTTTCTTCCTCCTGAAACAAATACAGTGTCCGTGGTCTTCATGTCGCTGCGTCACCAAGAAGCAAAGCTCACGTCCTCACCAAGAGTCATTCATGTGCTCAATTCATTCCTGAACGCACAAAGACCCACAACCACATCAAAAAGAGTCCAACAAGTCCAAGAATAATGGGACACTCGTGCAGGTGGAGGGCGAAGCCGTGTGTGTCTGTGTGTGTGTGTGTGTGTGTGTGTGTCCGGGAGCTCGTCTCACTTTGGGCAAATCTTTTTTTTTGTCGTAAAATACCTTTATAAACAAACATCCAAAAACAAATAAAAAAACGGAGAAAACACAGCAGAAGCGCTGCTGGAGAGCGTCTTTTAAAAAAGGCCTTTAACGGGTGAAGCGGGTCGGGGGGGGGCAGGTGGAGTTATAGAACCTTCTGGAGGATGGCGTTGGGCACCTCCAGCGTCTCGTCCTTCACCAGCACGATGTCATAAGCGTCCAGGTATTTGTCGAGCCGCTCCTCCACCTGCAGGGGGCGAAACACGTCTTCAGCGTTTCGTACCTCCAGTCGGTTCTCCTCCTCATCATTTAACGTTGAACGTGTGTCATTTCTTAAAACGAGCTGCAGAAACCAGCGACAGGCGCGCCTCATTGGCCGTCGCTCTCCGCGTGTTCTTCTCACCTTGTCGTTGAGGAAGCCGATCTTGAGGATGTTCTCCACGCTGGAGGCGCCGTCGGCCATGCTGAGGTCCCCCAGCGAGTCGCCCATCAGGACGACGTTGCACGACTCCTTCACCTGCTTGAAGTACTCGGTGTTGCGCAGGGCGCCGTCGTGCTTGTTGTACACGTGGATCAGTTCGCCTTTGAAGCCCTTCAGGACGCCCTGCGGGGGGAGGAGCGGCCGTCAGAGGTCGGAGGTCGCGTCTCTAACGGCCTGCGGGATGGAGGAGCCCGGGGGAGAACGAGCACTCACGTTTTCGTCGAAGTCCATGAAGTTGGAGACGACCTTGACGTTGGGGTGGTACACGCCGGCCTGGCGGATGATCTCCTCCAGCACGTCGCCCAGGCCGGCGGAGAAAATGAAGACGGGCACGTCGTGCTGCTGCAGGCGGTCAAAGAACTGCTCGTATCCGTCCCTGAAAGCAGGCGAGCGAAACACACTTTGATGAGCTGATGCTCCAAGAGGCTCCCGTCTAGTCGCTTCATTCAAACTTCACCTTTCTCACTTAAACTACGGCTCCTTATTCTTAAATTAAACTTTTAGTTTGGTTTATTAAAAGCAGCCTTTAGAAAACATGAATAACTTCGAGGCGTCACTGTGTGTTCCGACTCTCGTCTAGTACCCACAATGCAACACACCGTCGGGGATCACGCACCTGAGCGCGGCATCGGACTCCCTCACCACCTCCGCCAGCTTGTCTTTCTCCAGCCGCTGCTCCACCAGCAGCGTGTGAGACTTGAAGTACCTGCAGGGGAAACACCGGTCAGAAACACATCCATCCCACTTCCTGTCATCGGTCCTCTCCTTTGCCTTTCCTTACCACTCCACCATGAACGGGTACTTCTCCTCCATGGTGAGGTGGGGGTCGATCTCGATGGGGTAGTACTTGTTCTTCAGCTGCAGCAGCTTCGCCCGGCACTCCTCCGTCACCAGCTTGCAGTCGTCGATGATGTCTGCAGGGAGACGGCGAACGCCAACGTCAGGCCCCCGGACGACCCCCAAACAGAGGCCTTCCACGTCCCCCGAGACTCAGAAAACATGGCGGAAATGAAATAGTTCAGGAAGCGGCGCGGCGGGCGACTCCTCACTCACTGTGGCACGTGGGACACCGCTTCCCGCTGACGGCGAACTTGCTGAGCGTCATGTCGAAGTCTGTGATGATCTGTGACGGAGCCAAAAGGGAAACGTTTACCACGACCAAGAGGGGGGCCATGTGACCCCCAGGTGAGGGACAGACACACACACACACACACACACACACACGGGGGACGCCCTACCTGTAGTTTGGAGGCTCCTCCTTTGATGAGGCCACAGATGATCTGCTCCACCCTCTCCGGGTCCTTCATGTGGACCGTCGTCTTCTCGAACTGAGGCATCTGGAGACAATGAGGAGGGGGAATTATGAAATATAAATATAACGCTCGGTCTCATTGAAGATATCTTGCTGTGAGACATTTTGGTAAAATTGAGACGCATGGCACACGGAAACCTAACCAGTGAAATAAATAAATATTTTGTAAATGACAGATGTTTTTTTTGTGTCTCAGGCCACACAAGAGGAATGTCCCTGTAAAAAAAAAAAAAAACGGAGCGGATGTTTGTATCAAAAGCAGATGGTCACTAGTTTCCATGCTGGAAGGTCGAGGCAGGAAACAAGCGGCCTTGGATAAGAACGTAAACTGGATGTCTGCAGTTATTGTGGAACGCTAATGACCCCCTGTGGTTCCCGTCGGACAGGATAGCGCGCTGCACACGGTGGACTTTGTCAGCTTGTGTAACCTCCGTGCTAACCGTTCAGCGCCGAACTGTTCCCAGACCAGCAGGTGGAGCTGCAGTGCGCCTCGGTGACACGGAGGACCAGCTGCTGTCAGCAGGAGAATGAATACATATAAAACCTGCTCGTTCTGTGGTGACCTCTAAACAAAACACGGCTGCTGTTTTAGGGGGGATTCGCGCCTGCGCTCAGCGTTCATGCAGAAGTCCCATACAGGACATTTCCGGTCGGGGTTTTCAGAATGTGGGGGAACAAGTGCTGCTGGTGTTCCATGAGTTACAACACTTGTATTCTAGTCATGACATGTTCGGTCTACATTATATTTCAAAAGCCTGATGAATTCAATATTTGTCTTGATGTCCACATACCGTCTAGCGCTGTAACATACTAAAACGATGTGTGAAGTAGTCACTACCCGTCTTTAAAAGTATGAATCCTCATCGCTAAACACATAGAGAAAGGTCGCCCGCGGCCGCACGCCCTTATTCTGAAAGGTAAGACTCCCCCGCTTCCTGTCATCTCATCGTCTGCGACGCCGTCTCCACGCAGCGAGAAGCGGCTGTTTGTTTTCAGCTCACCATCTCTATAATCCTCGTCTTCTTCCCCGCTCGCTTCTTCTTGGCGACGATGTACTGGGCCAGAACCACGCCGCCCAGCAGGGCGCAGACGCTGGCGCTGGCCGCGGCTCCGACCTTCACCACGGCCGTCCTGTCCATGAAGGGTCCGCTGTCACTGTGCGCCGACCAGCAGCGCGAGTCCTGCCGAGCCAACCGCGAACAAACAAAGATCCTCTACGCGGGACCAGAACAGTCACTCCGCGGGATATTCTGGCGACCGACGTGTTTGGCTGGGTGATCGGTAAAACACATTCCATTTATTCTTCGTCGTTGTACAATTAACGATACGTAAATATCTTAAGGCGTTAAGCTAATGTGTTATAGCCACGTATTAGATAGCTACCCTTTGGAGTGAGCTAGCTAGCGAACTTGTCGCGTATGTTAAATAAGTCAGACTCTACCTGAACTTATATTAAAGTTAAAACTTAATATTTTGAAATTATATTAAACATGTGATAAACAAAATATCATGACCAATTGGAAGTCACTTATAACCGAGAATACCTGTTGCTGCCGGCGGTTTTGCGTTACCGAGTGAAGCATCTTTTAAATAAACAATCTTGGTCAGCTGTCATGAATTACTTTGCCGCTGACGTCACTGGCGGGTCTCTATCCTCAAAAGGACAATGCTCATCAAATCCCAAATGATTTGATAAATTACTGAGGTGACAGAATAAACCAAACACATCAGAGTAGATTAGTAGCTAGATTGCCATGCCCAAAAACACACACCTGGAAACAGTGGAACTAAAACAAGACTTACTGACAAGCAGCAGATCATTCATCACTACATGAATCATTTAAAGCCATTTAAAATGATCTCCATCATGAACCACTTTCTTTTTGTCAAAATTAGGATTAATGTGGTTGATGAGTTGTCTCATGTTGTCCAAAGTACGTTGACAAACATGAGTCACAAACGAGCTAAGTGAGAATGACTCACGCCGCCAAAACCGGGTGACCTATGTCACATCGCCTGTAAGGATGGAGCAACGTCCAGTTACAATAGTATGCTTATAGTTTATCAGGAAAGCAATGATAGCAAGTAAATCACTACACAGCGATGCCTGCTCGCTGCATGTGCACGCTTATGATGCTTTCCAAAAGGGCTTGAACCTTGATGTGTGCAGATTTGAACAGTGTAGAGACACGACAGACACACACACACGTGAGGAGTCAAAGGAAAATAATATTATTGATATTTATTGTGATACCTCAGCTATGCTGTTTGACGAAGAACCATTTAGAACCAGAATATTTTAAAGGAAGAAAAAAAAAATAGCTTTTTACAATGTCAAGAGGCATCCAGACAGGATATTTCAAGTTGATGTGTGTGTATATATATATTATATATATATATAATGTGTGTGTGTGTGAGTCAGTGAGTGGAGGTGGCACAGCCCATCATGTGACTGGCATGTATGAGGGAGGCAGCGTTGGAATGTGTCATAAGTTGAGTCAATGTGCGAGCATAGAAAGCTCCATTGTCTGAAAATGAATGGCGCGTCACGTGACCGGAGCACGTTTCCCCCGGACCTGACGAGGCTTTTAATTTCATTCAAGTAAAATATCGAGTCTCGGATTGAGAATTTTCTGAAACCAAGGAAGTCCCCACTGGCTGACATGAGATATAAATAAGTGAAATGTTATCCTTTTTTTTGGGAGAAAAAAACAGTTGAATACATCTGAAGCTCCGAGCGCAGCAGAGTCCTCTTCGTCCTCATCAGAAGTGTGTGTGTGTGTGTGTGAGAGAGAGAGAGGACAGCAGCTACTCCACAGGCCGAACGCCCTTTGTCTCCTCCACCTTCCGCAGGGTCTCGTCCCACTGGGTGAACTGCTTGGACAGCAGGAACATCTGCAATCACAGGTCAGGGCTCAGGTTTTGCTAACGAGAGGTCAATGACACGCAGAGACATCTGCAGCAATCTGAATTTATTTTGGCAACAGAGGCTGGAGGATCAAAAACAGTTTTTTAATCATCCGAATGGATAATTTACTTATTACTACTATTTCATCTGCAAATAGAGCACAAGTAGCTTCTAATTACATAACATCTATAATATTTCTTGTCTAAAATATACCATCTTGTGGTAATTTTGATTTCTCTAGAATTAAAAAAATAAATGGTAAAATAAGGAAAATAAATGGGTACCATTTTGTTGTATTCCTCAAAAAGCTTCTTCACTTCCAGGGCCTGAGCTTCAGTTTGATCCTGTAGAAAAGAAAAAATTGGATCAACAGATGAAACACAAAGAGGCAGACAAAGGGGAGTGCAAGGGAAGGGGGGCATGGGGGGTACCTGCTCTTTGATGTGGATCTGTGACAGGCGTTGGAGCTTAGTGGCGTGTTCTGGTACATCTGTAGGCATCAGAAACACAGAGCTAACACGGGGCTAACACGGGGCTAACACGGGGCTAACACCGTATTGGAGGCGGACGATACTGAAGGTACCGGAGGCTGATAAATAAATAGATTCACGCTTTAATTTCTTAGATTACATTCAACACAAAACTGCAGAGAGCAGCATATTTTACAGTAGAATATACATTTCTATATCTCACACCACCTTACAGAAAATAAAACCTATTATTTGATCGATTTAGCTTCATGAGTAGAAGACCAACTCACCTCTGATGTAGGTGCTGTCAAGCAGCGGCTGCATGTTGCTGACCTGCTCCAGCAAAGCAGCCTGGGAAAGCAGGAAGTCCTCTTCTGTGGGCAGAAAAACACAAAACCGTCACAGTGTTGTTCTTTCTGTGTACCGCAATGCACGCAACTGCACATTAGGTCAATGAATAATAAAGGCTCAATACAAAGACGGTCTTGACTGCAACTGTAACTGGAAAATGCTTCAATTGAATTCCTCGTGGTTCTGACCCGCAAGGATGAACTCCAGCTTCATTGCATCGGGAACAGTGATGTGGTCGGTGAACTGGGGGTCCAGGTACTTCAGCAGGTCCTCAACTGCACCGCAACACCAATGAATACATGATCAAAGAATGTCCAAGCAAGCACATACAAATCCTTTCAATCCACGTTATGCAATAGACTCACTCTTCTTGTGCAGGATCTTCACTCGCTCCCTCTTGTTGGCCGTGTTGGTCAAACCAGCCTGGATCCTGGCCAGAGACTCTGCACACTGCAAGATAGAAGCACACCGTTTAGATTTAACGTCATCACAACGCATTTAAATCAATGCGTCCGAGCAGGTTTTGTGCAGAATGTGGTACCCAATACATCAAAATATGGAAATGTAGAGCATTTCATTCTTTTAGGTTATATCCCGAGTACATTGTAAACGATACGTTTACACCTTACAATACGTTTGCAAATAAAACCTCTACCAGGAAAGGAATCCCCTCCAATTCCCCTTTGTAAGTGAGAAACGTTTCACACATCATCGGACGCTGTAAAGAGATGCTCCGTCTTAGCATGCATCCCATTTCATAAATATACCACAGATCAGTGCAGTTTCAATATCAACCATCTCACTAGTGATCACGCATGTCATTCATCAATCATGGTGATACAGTAAAAAAGGTCCACCAAGAACCCAGAACCCAAAACAAGAGCCGTGAATGGTTTGATCAAAGCAAGGGTCCGAGTACTTTGTGTAAATGTAGTTCATTACATTCCATAACGCTGATTTAAACTTTTGCATCGTTAATTAACGTTACATCCCCGTCTTAAATAAACGGTCAGTTATGGAAGAATAACTGACAGCTAACGCTAGCTAACGGGCTATGACTTTAATGAGGGTTGTTTAAGCGAAGTAGATAACCTAACTATTTGTTTGGCTAATACATAAACATATTAACTTTCTAGCACTGTTGCCCCCCGGGAGGACAGAACAAGCGTTTTGTTGTACGGCCAAAAGCATCGAATAAAAAAGGGCGTTCACTGGATCTTCTGCACACAGCTACCGTTAGCTCTGCCAGGCTAACAGCTGGCTAGCTTCTTTACTAGCCTCCCTAACCGTGAAAGGGATTATTATCTGCTTACCTTGACGGGTTTTACACTTTTGTTTCGTCTCTCGCCGTATATTTGATTCTCCAGCGCCTGTATACGCACTTCCAAGTTATCAGCGTCCGATGTTTTATCCATTCTTCAAGCTAATAGTTGACACAATTAAAAAGACAGACAAGTAATACACGTAGTTCACAAGAGACGTCTCACATTGATGACGTATTCGTTAGTTCCTATCAGTGTTTTCGAACAAAGCGTGTAGTTTAGAAAACATACAATTTTTGTATCATGTAGACATTAAACCAAACCGTTAAAAAAAATAAAGTTAGCTAATTTAATTCACCTTTTGTGAGTGTTGTTGCTGTTGCAGCACATAAAGCCGGCCGCTAGGCGTCGCTGTTTCACGAGGTCCGGGTCTTTGAGCTGTTTTCCGGTGACAGCAGCGGAATGACAACATCGACACTACTGGCCCTTCCACTCCTGCCGACTTCTGTTAAACACCGACAAAAAGTAAGGGTCCTCTCGCAATCCCTCCCTCGCACACAAGACGCCTCTGCTTGTGGACGAAAACCCGAACACCCAGGGAGCTAAGTTTCCATATTTGTAAACAATTCTTTGCTGTGTTTTCACGAGCTAAGCTAGCTTTCTTAGCACGAAGCTAACGTCAATTTCCCCATTGCACCTGCGTAGTTTGACATACTTGGAGTTAGTTTGGAAGGTGCGGCGCCCGAGTCACCGTCTCCTCCTGCAGTATAACTAAGTAATAACTCTCCTGGCGACTGAGGAAAGACACACGCTGCTGACTTCAAGCTGAATTACGTTGAGGCAACGTGGTACTAGCTCGTGTTGCACCGCCTTCATCGCTGTGTTTTGTGTGTGTCGCTGATGCTCGCCCGGGTGTGTGTGTGTGTGTGTGTGTCGTTCACAGCAGGACGCCGTCTGCCTTTGGACTGCGGGGTCCGTGTCTGAGGCATTTCTTCTATATGCGCCCCTGGGAGCAGCAGCATGGCAGATGACAAGGACGTGTTGAGGGACGTTTGGTTCGGTCGGATCCCCAGCTGCTTCACCCTGAACCAGGACGAGGTGACCGACAGGGAGGCCGAGCCCTACTACGTGAGTGCAGGGTCTCTCCCCCCCCTTCAGGATCTGACCTCCTGCTTCTGCTTTGCACCTGCACCCCACTTCCCCAAGAACAAGCCTCCATTCTGCAGGGTCCAGCCAGCTGATGGGGGAACAAAATACTCATATACTCAAATCGCCGCGACTAACAAGACGCTCCTTTGTGCTTAAAATCCCTTTTACAAATCTCTGCTCCCTCACCACCAACAACACACAGAGAAGAAGAGGCGCAGTCTCGAGTGTGTTTTCACTGATGTGCGCTGGTCTCGGGGTGTGTAGCGCCGCGGCTGACGTGTTCTCCCTCCCTCAGCTGCTGCTGCCCAGGGTGAGCTACCTGACGCTGGTCACAGACAAGGTGAAGAAACACTTCCACAAAGTCATGAGGGCCGAGGGCGTGGAGGAGATGTGGTTCGAGTACGAAGGGACGCCGCTGAAATGGTGAGAGAGTTTGATTGTTGGATGGGGGGGAATGTTTTTTGTTTGAAAAATGTCCACCAATTAAATGCAGCAGTCAGAAGCGCGGCGGTATTTCCAGTCCACCTGCTATTTCCAGTCCACCTGCAGCTCTACAGTCCCTTTCGTGGGCCTGGGATTAGTGCCACAAGGGGGCAGTGTTGCAGCAGCAGATGATTGCTGTTGTTACACAAAAAAAGATGACCAAAACAAGTGATATTATTTTTTATTGTGTAAATGAAGTTTTGCCTGCTATCAGTTCACTTTTAAACCGTCTTAAGACGTTGCTGCATAAGTTCTTTCAGGAACTTGAGGAAAACATGTTTGCTGCGGAGCTCACGCGATGGCGACTCGTGGAAGTAACACCGCTTCCTGTTTTTCGCTTCCTGTTTCCAGGCACAATCCGATAGGAGTTCTGTTTGACCTCCATGCGTCCAACTCTGTCCTCCCCTGGAGCATCACGGTGCACTTTAAGGTAATCCACGAGCTGGAGGAGGACGTTTGAACTTCTAGCAGCCAAAGAACCAGATGTTTCTCTGACAGGAGACATGAACGCTGGACTGGAATTCCGCTGAAATGGTTCTGTTGTTCCGTGGAGAAGCTGTTTTGAGAACATGTTGGGACACTTGTTGCCTTTCCGAAGAAATGACGTTCAAACAGGTTTAGTGGTATTTTTGCTCAAAACGAAACTTGCTGAACGCGTTTGTAGTCCAATGTTTTGTTTCGCTTTTGAATAATGCTGTTCAACCAGCCCCCCCCCCCCCCCCCCCACCCCATCCTGCCCCCAAGAAAAATCAACAGTGCAGCTTTAAATAGAACCTTTTTTTTTCTCTTGTGCATGTGTCAGAACTTCCCGGATCGTGACCTCCTGCACTGCCCGTCCAGCTCGGTGATCGAGGCTCACTTCATGTCCGGCATCAAGGAGGCCGACGCCCTCAAGCACAAGAGCCAAGTCGTCAACGACATGCAGAAGAAGGACCACAAGCAGCTGTGGATGGGCCTGCAGAACGGTGAGACACGCATGACCCTGTTGCATTTCTATAAGCAGCACGCAAAGGGAGACACACACACACACACATACACACACATACACGCGCACACGTTGTCCCCTTTCAGCTCGCACAAACACACACTTGCATACAAAGATTAAAATACACACATACGCACTCACGCGCTGCATGCAGTTAGGCATATTTCACCTTGCAGCTCACAGCTGTACCTTCATGAGGACGTTGTTCCCCCGTAGGACGGCGTGGTGCTTTCAAAGACCTTCTAAGTGAGATTCTTGGAGTGACCGCAGCTCGACCTGATCAAACGCTGCAGTTTATTTAGTCTATTATAATATCAAGTTGGCCTAATCTAAATTTAAATCATAGTTATAGTTATATATAGTAATAAATACATTTTATGTGGCATAAACTCTGAAATTGCTCCACACTATATATAGATATAGACTATATAATATATGTATATATGCCTTAAATCATTAATAAACCACGTCAGGGAATAATGAATAAATGGAGAATCCAAATGACCTCGATCCTCCCTAAAGGAAAAGTCCTCCTCTCACATCTCCTCCACTTCAGTTTTCCTCCTTTTGCTTTTTGAGGAGAAAGAAGAATGAAGAGTGAATAAAAGTCTCAAGAAAACAAAACAACATCAAAACATCCGATAACAGACTGTGTGATCGGAGTCAGTGAAACCAACAGTTTCAAAGCAGCAGTTCAAAGTGCATTTTAAAGAATCCATCAAATCCGCCGCGCCTGCTGACCTGTTGTTGTTGTTGTTGTTGTTGTTGTTGTTGTTGTGTGTTTGCAGATAAGTTCGACCAGTTCTGGGCCATAAACAGGAAGCTGATGGAATACCCCAGCGTGGACGGAGGCTTCAGATACATCCCCTTCAGGATATACCAGGTAACGGCGACCCGTCCCTGAGCCCACTAGATGGCGCCACCACCCTCCAATCAGAAGCCAGCTGCGGCGGCGCTTTGTGTCCTTGTCTCACCGTGGGACACGACAGGCCGTCGCTCTCTCGTCTGAGAAGCCGTCAAACATTCATCGTCCGTTAACGTTGAGATTCATGTGATTTTAATTATTCAGCTTCTTTTTGTTTGGAAAGTGAGGTTATTCATCAGGCCATGAATTTCACAGAATTACTCTTCAGGATGATAAAAATCTAGTAAAATTCACGGCAGAGGTCCAGTGAAGTCCAGTTTAATGGGGTCCAGCCCTGGAGATGAAGATTTGGAAAACATCTGTGTCTTTTGCAAATGGAAGCCTGTTGACAGTCTGCTTCCAGTCTGTCTGCATCCGGCCTTGATCTCAAATCTCGGCAAACAAAACCCGAAAGAGAAAAGGGGCTCCGAGCGTTGAGGCCTGCGAGGACGCGTTTGGAGGAAAACCAACGTGGGAAAAGGGAGCAGGAAGTCGAGTGTGACGGAACCAAACAGGAAAACGTCACGTTTATTATTGAGCGTCCAGCTTTTCGATGAGACCCCACATACCGCTTATGGCTGCGTTTGGCCTTTGCTGGGCAACAGGGGCGGGACTCCACCTGTCAATCAACGGCGACTGGTACAAAAAGGGCCATAGACAGCTTTGAGCCGTATGAACAAACCTGTTTTTTATTTTTTTACACGATGAACAAAAACATCGTCATAAAACTGCAACGCGTCGTCTCGCTTCTTCCTCAGAAGTCTGGATTCTTCTTACAAACTGTTGGATTATTTAGTGGAGGCGAGTGAGAGGGACTTTTGTCTATAAACTTTACTGTTGCAAAGAAAAAAGGACACAATACTTTAAGATGAGCTTATTTCTAAAAAAGAAATACATGCATAAAGACACAAGAGATGGAAAACGGTGGAGAGGAGAACAAAAGCTGTTTGGCACTAAAGGAAAAAAAGAGGAAAGACATGCACACGCACACACACACACACAAGGACACACACACACACACACACGCTGCGGGTCCTTCAAAGCCAGATTGTGGTCTTTAGCGTAAATAACATGTGCTGTGTTTGATGCAGACAGAATTAATGACAACACTATGTCCAAATAACAGAGGGCTCGCGTCCGTCTGGCCTGCCGTCGTCACGGATACGGAGACACCTCGCCGCGTCCGCCTCGCGTCCTCGCCGCGCTTTAAGCATCTGTGAAGGGAGGATGACTCCCGGTTCCTCGCTCGCTGACTCGGCGCTGACTCTTCCACGGTCTGAGGAAGGAACGTTCTTTAATGGCCACAAATGTTCAGATGGCGTCGTGAGAGAAGAGGGGGCGGGTCGGGGGGGGTGTGACTACACAAGCAATTACACAACATGGGGAAGCTGGAAACGGGTTCCTGCCGGAGGCGATGTGTGCGGGAAGAATGTGGCGTTCACATAGTTTCCTTCAGACAAACCCTGCAGACTGAGATCAGACTGAGAACCATCTGAGATGATCTCCATCAACACACACATTGAATGATCGTCCATGAAACGCTCGCTTTGTCGAGATTCACTCAAACCTCCATCCTACTTCCCGCGCTTCCTGGTCGTGTTTGCGTCAGCGCTCCGCTGATCGTCCTCCTGGTTTCGTGCATCAGAGGCCGAAGCTCCGGTGGAAAAGGTGGAAACCTGGAAGAGATGAATAATTCACAACCCGATTCACAGAGGTTTTGAGTTTTAATCTGCAAGCGGCCGCTCCCATTGGACGGAGTCACTTTCTCTGAACGCGCGCCGTACCCCCCCCCCCCCCCCCTCCCCTCTCCCTCCCCCCCCCCCCTCCCTTTGTCTGTTCAATTAGGCGGATTGAATCGCCGCGGTCAATTAGTCCGACGTCTTCAGTCCACACTGACACCTTGGCTGTCTTTGTGTCGCCGTGCTGCCGTGCCAGCTAAGGTGTCACCCGGTGAAAAGAAAAGTGTCCGCGTCCAGGCGGTGTGACCCCCCCCCTCCAGGAATCAATAGCTCCTTCTTTGTATGGCGACCGGCTCAATTATTCACACCCCGGCTGTCACTTGGCGCACTCTCTCCGCTGGGGCGACCGGCCCCAAGCCAGGCCCCGCCCCCCCCGACCCCCCGGGGGTGACTCAGTGTTTCTGGGTAACCCGATCGGGCGGCTTCGCGCCTTCACGCCTCCGCTGACACCCTTCCCCTCGCAGCCGCAGCTCGGTTACCCGATTCCCGTTCTCGGCGGTTTTCCTTTTCACAGCTCCGTGACCGGGGGCCCCGATCGTGTGTCGCCCCCCCCCCAAGGTGACACCTCGGGTTCGGTGTCTCTTCCCCTCCGACCGCTCCGAGGTGTCAGGTGACCCCAATGAGTGATGCTTCACCGCTGTGTTCCTCTGAGCTGCCGTCGAATCAAATATTTTGTGATTTACAAAACCCTGATCAGTGAATCAGCAAGATTTATACACCAGAGAGAGCTGTCAATCAGCGTGTAGCCCCGCCCTTTATGGTCTGTTTGATGCAACATCATGCTGCATTGAAGAAGAAAAGGGACGGATACATTCCTATTCGTTGATCGATCTACTTGTTTGAACCCAGCGGGACCTTCAGTGTTTCCCACACTGTGAAACTCTAATGGACAAATGAAGTCCAGCGCTTTTATTGTGAAAGGATCCAAGCACTTGGCGGCCGAAGCAGCCGCTGAGGCCTCCCAGAGGATCAGTGAAGCACGTCGACGGCGCGGCGTAACGTCTGCATTGGATTGTTTTCTCTTCATTGAATTGTCGTTTGATGTCAGATGAGTAAATTATTTAACCGACCGCCGAGTTGAAAAAAGGCATTTGAATGAATTCCTTTGCATTCGATCGCTGAGAACCAAGCTGCGGATTCACGCCGATGTCACACAAGCATATTTGGTTTTATGTGATATAAAAAAAAATTGGAAGAGAATTTACGTGTTTGTTTGACTCTTAATTCTTCACAGACGACGAGCGAGCGGCCGTTCATCCAGAAGCTGTTTCGTCCCACATCCCCTGAAGGCAGCGCGCACACACTCGGCGACCTGCTGAAGGAGATGTGCCCGACGGCGTTACCCACCGACGGTGAGTCGGCGCGCACACACACACACACACACACACACACACACAGTGCGCCATCACTCAAAGTAGTTTATTTCCGGTTTCCGTGGCAACTGAGGGCCCTGTCGCCCTGCAGAGGAGGGAAAGAAGCTCCTCCCCTCTGAGACTGAACAGAGGAGGAGAGAGGAAGCGTTTAAGGAGACAATAGTGCGTTAGGACAGAGGACCTGCACAGTTGAGACCATTGACCCCCCCCCCCGCGCCCCCACCCCCCCGTTTGTACTCGTTGAAAGGATCTCTTGTATTTGGACGTAGTTGTTGTGATGCGTTGCGTTGTCCATTTTGTCGCCTTTTAGCAAACGACAAACACATAACTTTATTTGTAACGAGGACGTAGAGACGGCGTCCACACGTCCATACTTCTGCTCGTCCTCCGTTGTCGGGACTGAGTGAGGTCGCATGGCGTCCAGAGTGAGACAACGTGGACAGAGGAGACAGAGGACTTTGAGGTTCACAGCCTCGCGTCTCTTGGGGACGAGACGTTGTCCCCCCTGCTCGTCTCCTCCCTTTGATCCTGTCTGACTCTCAGGTGCAGTCTTCAACGTCCTCCCTGTCTGCTGCAGACGTCTTTCATGTCCTTTGACGTCTAAAGCCCCCCCCCCAGTGGAGTCTGCCTGCCCGCCTGGCTGATCCAGGTGAAAGTGTCCCTTTTGTCTGCTCGTTTGTTTGGTTTCCACCTCTTCCTTCGGCGGGTAGATGAGTGAGATGATAGCCGGAGATTATGGCGGCGTGTTTGGATTAGAGGGACCGGGGCGTGTGTTCAGGGACGGGGGGGCAGGAGGGGCGGGGGGGCTGCTCGCCGTATTGTTCGAGAGTTCAGAGGACCTCGTTCTGTAAAAGATGTAAGAAGAAAGAAGACGAGGATCCGGGGTGATCCTGGTCTCTCATCTTCAAACGTCAATGCAACGTTCTCCACACAATCCCCTCGCCTGTTATGTCTGGGACGGGATCGAACCAATGGGGGCGGCCTGCGTTAAAAGGTGGGGGAGACGGGGGCGACGGGGGGGGGGGGGGGGGGGGATTCCCAAATCCTTCTGGAGCAGAAGCTGAAAAAGGGTGCGGAAAGCAGACCTCGCGTTCCTGTAAGCGGCGGTCAGCGCTGACGCAGAGCCGCGTCATGTGAGCCAGGTGTGTTTATCGGAGGCCGCCCACGTGCAGCGTCGCCGCGGCGACGGACGCTTCTCGTTAGCAGAGATTGGTTTTGTTTAGTTTTTCCACATCTGGTTTAATCGGAGGTGAGCAAAGAAAAAAAGCATCTGCTGATCGTCGTCTGGGAATAATCTGGAGGAAACCCCCCCACCCTCCCCCGACACACACAACCACACCCCGGCCCCACCCACTTCATTCACGCCACGCAGTCATGTGCTCTGTGGGACGTCCCACTTCAGAGAGTGTGGGGGGGGGGAAGTGGCTGCTTTGATGCAGCAGATAGCGTCTCTTTTCTTCTCATGTGCGAGATGTTCTCCAGACGCTCTGTTGTTTGATTTAAAGCTTCCTCACTGACACTGCGAGGCTTTTACTTTGACATTTGTAATATTGTTTAACTACGCTTTGACCAAAATCAATAGGAGTTATAAATAAAAGTAAAGTCAACGGGTTACTTTCACTTTTTCAAGAATATCGAGACAGAAACGAGAAGAATTACGACACAGAAGGCAGAACGTCTGCAGGAAGGTCTGTGTCTGCAGTCTCCGTTTCCTGTTCAGTTAAACGCACATGGAGCCTCAAACTTTACAGAACATTGAATTTTCCTTTTGTAATAATAATTGTAAGGCTTGTAAACGGCTGCAGAGCGGTGATGGATGCAGGTGACGTGCATCCGGGCCTCAGCGCGCCGCTGTGGTCTCCCTCAGTGGCTTCGCACGGCTGACAAACGCGTCGCCGCCTTGGCTGGCGGTCGCGTACGGCTCAACCACAGCACGTGTGTGTCTGTGTGTATTTCAGTGCGCGTGTGTATGTGTGTGTGTCAGCGGATAAATCGGCCCGTTTGTATTTAATTGTTTTGTCGTCGTGCACCTGCGTGTGGTCATCTGATCCAAACCCAGAAAAGCAAACTGCTTTTTAATGCTTTTTATGTTTAACTCAAAAGGTAACTTTCAAAATGACTTCTGAGTTTCTTTCACTGGAAGGTCAAAGGTCACCAGCCAGAGCTAATCTCCAGCAAACGAGACGCTTTGCTGGTTTCTTTACTTTTGTCGTCACAACTGGAAACAACGAACACAAACAAACAGGCTTCCACAATAAAAGAGAACGTGTGGTTGATTTAACAGGATATAAACAACCTCAGGATTTGTTGCGTCAAACAATGGTCGACTTGTTTATGTCAACACGCGGGCATTTGATCCCAGGAAACGTTTAATCAGAGCTGATCACTTGCAGATACCGATGTGTTGTTCCTGCTGTTAATGAATCGCAGCACTGTTGTTCTCGCCGCGTTATTACGGCGTTCGGTCGGTCGGCTGCAATCTGCCACCTCGCCACTAGATGGCCCCACGTCCTCCTCACCCGGACGCCACCGGAGGGACTCGCAATGTCCTGTTGTTGTTTTTGTGACAAGGAAACAAATGTAGTCTCATCTGCTCGATTGTTGAATGAATTCATGCTGACGATGACGAGCAGGATACGAAGGACCGGATCGCTGCTTCTCTTCAGCCGCTCGTTCTTCTCAGCGGACGGAACGTGTGTCACTGATTTAGAGGTGTGTGTGTGTGTGTGTGTGTGTGTGTGTGTGTGTGTGTGTTTGGGGCGGGTGTGGCTCGCTGTGAATTTCCCCGGTTTCTCATAACCTGACAGTAAGAATACACCTACCCCGCCCACATGTGCCTGCCGGTTAACAGGCAACCCCGGGGCAAAAGGTTAGGGGGGTAAGAAACACCACCGGGTGTGTGTGTGTGTGTGTGTGTGTGTGTGTGTGTGTGTGTGTGTGTGTGTGTGTGTGAACCAGAGAAAGTGTGTTTTCATGCTGCCGTACATACTGATCACGCCTTTTACTTTCTGTGCTGCTGAACATTTTCTAAAGTTTTCATCAACGCCACGTTTACACACCTGGTTCGTTTTCTCTTTTCCACATTAAATAATAAAAACAAAAACCTAAAATCAGCTTCTGATCAGATCACCGGACTAATAAAGGAACATCTCATCTTCTTTCAGTGAGCGCTCCCACTCTGCATAACCTTTATTTATATTCACACATTATGTTGCACATTATTATATCGGACGCACTGAGATGAGAGTCAAACCCTGAGACAATAAGAACAAACTGAGAAGTGAAATAAAACATAATATATTAAAAAGATTACTGTCACATTCAGTAAAGTCCTGAACAGTTCCTCACTGATTTGCTGTGTTTCTAATCAAAGTGAATCAAGCGGTCAGTTTGAGTGCTTTATTCTTTAAACGTGTGAACTCATCCAACCTGTCGGTGCACAGCATCCGTCCTTTGACCCCCAAAGGCCCCCCCACCCCCCCCCGTTTGCTCGTTTCCTCACATCACGCTGGTGGGCGGAGCCTCCGCTCAGGCCGACGGTTACCGCCTCAACCGTCCTCCTGATATTACGTGGAACCCGAGTGTCACGTGATCCGCTGTGTGTGTGTGTGTGTGTGTGTGTGTGTGTGTGTGTGTGTGTGTGTGTGTGTGTGTGTGTGTGTGTGTGTGTGTGTGTGTGTGTGTGTGTGTGTGTGTGTGTGTGTGTGTGTGTGTGACAGACGTGTCACCGCCCATTCGCTGTTTGTTCTCACAGAAACAAGGATTTCCACATTCGTCCTTCGGCCCGTCCGCTCGCCCTGAGACGTGAACCAGGGAGACGTTTTAACCGACGGGGAGCATTTAAACATGAACACACACCACGTTCGATTGAACCTGTAGAATTACTTTCCACCAAAGTAGTCAGAATAAAATAAAAATAAAAGGAAGATTTGATTAAATTGCCACTTAAAATGGATAGTTAGCTATAGCTAAGTGGTAGATGGCTGGATCCTAGATTTCCCATAATGCAACAGGCCAGTGTCCTAAACATACGTATATACACACACATATGTATGTATGTATGTATGTATGTGTATACATGTGTATACTATACTATATTATTTATATAATAAATATATTTCTGTGCTCAGTAAATCACAACGACTGCGAAAAGTCGAGGAGGTCGCTACTCGTAAAGAACCGCCTGTGGTCGCTGCCGCTCGGCGATGGGCGGGGTCAATAGACAGCGACCGTGCAGGCCAGGGACACACACGCGCACACATGTACACAAACCGACACACGCGCACCCACACTCAACCTGAAACCTCCAACTGTCAGAGTGAAAGTTAATAATTTGAATCCTGTCAACGACGAACAAAAAATCAACCGTCACTCTGCTCTGCCCCCCCCTCCTGCCCCCCCTGCCCCCTCCTGCCCCCACCCCTCCTGCCCCCTCCTGCCCCTCCTCGCTCACCACACCAGCATGACTCCCGTAGCTCTGATGGTCTCTCTTCATCACTCTTCCTCCTCATTTTTCCAAATCTCAACTCTTCTGTCTTTCCTTCTTCCCGTTCAGCTTGTGACTTAAAAGGTGGAATGAGGCGTCACACAATGGCTTCTTTGACTAACCCCCCCCCTTCTCCTCCCTCCTTTCCCACCCCCCCCCGTCCAGGTGAGCCGAAGCGCTACCAGGTGGTGATCCACGGCATCGAGCCGCTGCTGGAGACGCCTCTGCAGTGGCTCAGCGAACACCTGAGCCACCCCGACAACTTCCTGCACATCTGCATCGTCCCCGTCCCCTCCGACTGAGGGGGGCCGGGGGGGGCCGGGGGGGCGACTGTGAGCCGGTGGACTCGCGTAACGAGAAAGGTGAAGACGGACAAAAGGATGTGAGCGAGGTGTTAACGCCCCCCCCCCCCCTCCGAGGACTTCTTCAGAGGACACAAGGATGAACCCTCCTTTCTCCTCCACCCGACACCTCCAGGGGGGAGGGGGGGGGGGGGGGGGGGGCACGACGTGTGATTGTTTGGGACTTTTTGGGGAGAGGCGCTTGGAGTTGCCTTAGTTACCACGTTGATGCATTACCCCCCCCCTTGGCAAAGCGGCATCCCTCCTGCAAACATGGCTGTGAAGCTTCTGCCGCTTTGTTTGTTTGTGCTTTTTGTTGACTTCCTGTAACGAATCTGATTAAATCGCCCGCGGTGGACAGAAGAAGAAGAAGAAGAAGCTCCGCAGCTTCCGACGCGCGACGCCGATTCCTTTTAATTGAAAAAGAGAAATGAGGATGAAACCAGTTATGCGTCCAGTTAAAGACTGTAGTTTACTTTCATTTGTCTTTAAGAGGAAACTTCCTTCCTTCAACAGAAAACACGTCATGACGCTCTTTGTTTTAAACCGGCTCGGCTGTTTTTCCACAGAAGATGATTCCCGTCTTCTGGGAGGAGCGACTTGCTTTTATGAGACGACAAGAGGAAAGTAAACGACAATAATGATTATAATGATAAGAATAATGGCGTCTCTCTCAGCTGGACGTGAAACCAACATCTGGTTTGGTTCAGTGACGAGATCATTGTGTGTGTGTGTGTGTGTGTGTGTGTGTGTGTGTGTGTGTGTGTGTGTGTGTGTGTGTGTGTGTGTGTGTGTGTGTGTGTGTGTGTGTGTGTGTGTGTGTGTGTGTGTGTGTGTGTGTGTGTGTGTGTGTGTGCGTGTGTGTGTGTGTGTGTGTGTGTGCGTGTGTGTGTGTGGGGGGGGCTTCATTGTCTGACACGTCCTTGAAATGCTTTCATTTGACCTTTTGGCGGAGCCGAGCGGATTGACGCAGGAAGTTGAGATGTAAATTAATCAATAATATTTGTGCTTTTTTTTTGACGTCTGTTCACAAATAAAAAGCGAGTCGATGCATCAAGCGGCCGTCGCGCAGAATGACTCCGCGATGGCTGTGTGACCATTGCTGACCTGCACATTGCTTGTGCGTTGTGTGTCACACGTGACGCTCGCCTTTGAATCCGTCGCGGTCGAGTCGCCTGGTTTCCTGCTTTAGGATCCATCTCGCTGACCAATCAGTTCACTCTAATTGTTGCAATTTTATTGGTTAAAAAAGAAATTTGAATTACAAATTGTATTCATGTGTTTGTTGATTCGCAGGTAAGTTTATAAATTGAAAAGGGATTTTAATTTACTAACATATTATTCTGATATATAAAAAATGAATAAATACAAACTATATTATTTAGATTTGTGTATCTCCATTTAAATCAAATACTTTCTTAAATAATAACTTCTAAATAATAACTTCTTATATATTTTTAATTGAATATTTTAAAAATTATTCAATTCATTAAAAATATATATCTTTCTTCAAAAATCAATTATTGCTTTAGATTCTATTTTTTTTATTATTATTATTTTTTTAATCAAAAACAATTTAAACTGGAGGATGTTTGACCCTTCAGGCTGATTGGTGGACTTGCGCACACACGCCGTTATTGCATCATCGCTCACACGCGCCCGGTGAAAGTGCCTTGTTGGGGGGGTGAAAGGGTCTTTTTTTGGGGGGGGAGGGTCCCGTCATCTCGCCCTCGTCTCCCTCTCCGGGTTTACGGCCGACACTCGCCGGCGCTCTTCATCTCCCGGTTAATTATCTGTTGCATTCCAGCTGCTGCTAATGAGA
>CM037936.1:979500-987000 GCA_021346845.1 Apeltes quadracus
ATGTTTCAACTCAGAGGAGCTTTTGGGGAAAAATATGGGATTTTTTTGGGGGGGGGGGAATGCGGTGAGTCACCCGTCCTGACCAGTGATACCCCCCCACGCCTCCACCCCCCCCATGTCGAGCTGATGCTCGCTCACAGGAAAGACCGACGCTGAGGAACGCCAAACGACTTCCGATAAAAAATCGGTGGCGTCACCCGGGAGAAGATGGGGAATGTGTGTGTGTGTGTGTTTGTGTGGGTGTTGAAGGGTTTTGTTTAGTTTTTGGTTTCGTTATGATGAGAAACTAATTTCAGCGTTTCTGGGGAAACTGATGCGATTCGTCCCGAGACACAAATCAGTAAACTGAGACAGGAAAGGAGGCAAATGTTCAAAGAGCGCCGGTATCCAGTGTGCGTGTGTGTGTGTGTGTGTTTACATATTTAGTATGTGTGTGTTTGTATGTTTCTCAATAATTGTGTGTTTGTGCGAGGCAGAATGTGTGCGTGTGTTTGTGTGTGTGGGGTGGTGGGGTTCATCCTCACGACACAACCCATCTCACTGACATTCGACGTCCTCGTTAAAGACACGTCAAGAAAACGCAGCGTCTTCCTGCCTAACACACACAAACACACACACACACAGACACACACACACACACACACGGACACACACATCCGTCTGAAATGCAAAATGGTGGTTGGACGTGCAGCGAGGACACCAGCAGTCCTCTGGACCTCCTCCAGCTCTCGCTCGGGCCCTGAGGGACACCCCCCTCCCCCGCAGGAGGGTGTCGTCCTCCCCCGGTCAGAAAGGTGCTGTGAAACCCGGAGGAGTGGAACGCGCTGCGTCGGGTGACTCGACAAGTTTCCCTGGTAGTAATAATCAGACAGAGCGAGACACTGCGCAGGAGGGAAAGATGCTGAGTCAAAAGGGGGGGGGGACTTTTGACTACGTGGGATTCCTCAATTACAACATGAAATCCATTGTGCCAAATGTCACATACATACATACA
This sequence comes from Apeltes quadracus, assembly GCA_021346845.1. NCBI lineage: Eukaryota > Metazoa > Chordata > Actinopteri > Perciformes > Gasterosteidae > Apeltes > Apeltes quadracus. The sequence continues at coordinate 980,495 of CM037936.1, forward strand.
TACATACATACATACATACATACATACATACATACATATATATATATCCCATATATATATATATAGGTAAATAATATTTCTATTGCTGCTGCTCGTTCCTTTTCTACCTTCTACCTTGGGAGGCGATTTAGAGAAGTGACATAGAAAACTTCATGATATGATTATTATTATTTCCGTCACTCCTCCTGAACGAGGCCTTTTGTCCTCCAGGAGAAGCAGATGCGTGTTAGCTTAGCTGGCTAACGTTAGCGTTGGTCCCTTTAGGAGGCGCCAATGTGAAGCCATCCGCGTCATTATTAGACGTTAGTGCCTTTTTTAAACGTTCACCAATGACGGATGAAGCGTTTTTTCATCTTGCACCATCGTTTAAAATGTTTTCTTTAAAATGTTTTAGCCCACTCGGTTAGAAACTTAAATGATGTGTGTGTCCAACGCGGAAAAGTATCCTAATTCGCATTTCACTACTTAACGTCCTGCTATTTTTCATTGGACACATTAAAAAATACGAGTCGAATAAGAAATGTAACAATGTAACAATTTCTGTAACAAAGCTAATCTGTGTACTTAGCTTTGCTTGTTATGGGCTGTTAGCCTTTAGCTTAGCAGCTAGCTAGTACACTTTAGCTGTGAGTGTCTTATTCGTGGAATATTTTCGATTAATTTCCTCAAATGAACTAAAGCGACATATTTACGCCTTCACCTGAGAGGACTTTTACACCCAATGTAATAAACACACAGAGGCACGAGGTTTAGATTCGAGCAGTGAACATTTATATCATAATTTACACCTTTTTTAAAAACATTTTTTGCACATAAATAACAATGTAAACCAGCATGTAAACAGAGACAGTTCTTTAGGGGAATTCTCCTCTGGAGTCCGAGAAGGAGACGCTTTGGTCAAACATTAGTGAGAGGAGATGAGGAGGACTGGAGGAGGATGGAGGAGGATGGAGGAGGACCGGAGGAGGATGGAGGAGGACATGGGAGGACCGGAGGAGGAGGGAGGAGGACATGGGAGGACCAGAGGAGGATGGAGGAGGATGATGGAGGAGGGCGGCGGATTCATCTTGACGATGTTGCAGCTGCTTCAGGAGCATTAAGTTGAGTCTTAATGCCGTTCATGACCACTTTCAGTCATATTGTACAGTGTCAATGGTGCAAGCTTGTTACTGAAGTTATAAAGGGGGGGGGGGGGGGGGGGGCAGTGTATAAAAAAAAGAAGGCCGATGTGCTTTGGTGTATGCCAGTTCAACAAGATGGCGGACGGGTGGGGTTGAAGAAGGAGCCACTGCTCCCCAACCGGAAAATATTAACAAACAAACAACAAAACATCAAAAAAAGAGTGACAGAAAACACTTGATCATTTACACGCGCACAGTACATCTTCCCTTCTTCAGCATTTAGGTCCTCGAGCCCCCCCCACACCCTTTCCCCCCCACGTCGGACTTTCTCCCTTCTTGGTTCTCCTCTTCGTTTTCGTGTGAAAGTTAAAGCCACTGAACTTTGGTTACTAGCGTCTGGTGTGAGTCCCCGAACCGGAGGATATTCACCTCGCCGTCGGGCGTTGACAGTATTGTGGAGAAGTAAAAACACAAAGGAGTGGGGGGGTGAGAGGGTGAGGGGGTGAGGGGGGGGTCCAGTATATGCTACATGTTTTAGCCGGCGGTGCCGCTCCTCTTGGACCACGTGAAGAGCTGCATTCCAGAGTTCAGTTTGGGTTTCTTCTTCAAGTAGCAAAACGCAAATAAATAGAAAGCTCCCACCTTTAGCCGTCCCGTTAAAACACACACTCAGACACACACACACACACACACACACACAGACACGCATCGTCACATTCACACTGAGGTAACCGTTGTGAAAAATATACACCCCAAAAAAATATGCCCTTTTTTGTGTCAAATTAAATTAAGTTCAGGCATCAGAAAAGGACAGAGAAGTTTGGGAAGCCATGACGCACGGATGAAATAAAGCCCTAACAAATGTATGTGCCACACTTTGGCAAGTTATTCTAAACATTTCTTCTTCTTCTTTTTTTTTTAAACCTGCTATGTTGGTTTTCTACATTTAAATAGAAAACCCCCCTGAAGAGTTGACAGGCCTGGTTCAAAAGGTCAGAGGTCGCAGGACGGACGGACGGACGGACGCAGGCATAGAAAGTGAATATCTACAGAGACAAAAAACAGAAAGCTCTTCCGTTGATTTCATCCCGTCCACTTATTGCTTTTCAAGACAAGAAATAAAAAGTGTAATAAATTAAGGAGGTTATATAACAACTAATTGATCCAAAAAATTAAACAGACATTTGAAAATAAAGACCAAATAATACAGCAACAATGACGATAATAGCATTATATTAATGACATCAAAGGTAAATCCGGGTACATGATTGTCTCTAAGTAGTCAGGGGACAGTGTCTCTTGAGCCCTGAGTACGCGAGTCCCTGATAGGTTGAAAACCTGGTGTAATCATGACGTCACTCCCCATGACAACCAGGCGGAGAATTACTTATTTACAGCCGTTGCTACCGGCGACCCCCCTTCGACTCCCCGTCCCCCGGCGTTCGGGAAAACGGCGATCACGCGTGATCCTCCGACTCCTGCTTGACGGTGACGTTGGCGGGGAGCGACGGGACGCCGCCGCGCCGCATCCTGATGACCGACGTCTCGCTCGGGGACCTGTAGGCGCCGTAGCCCGCCGGCGCCAGGTCGGCGGCGCCGCCCTTGTGGTGGCCGTGGAAGCGGGAGGCCTTGAGGTCCGGCTCCCTCCACAGCAAACCCAAGACCTGCTTCTCCAGCACGGCCTCCACCTCCGCCCCCCCCTGCAGCTGCTCCAGCTGCTCGGCGTGCTCGCTGACGTCGAAGCGCTCGATCTCCTCGTTGGCGCGCTGCAGCTCCTCGGAGGCGGGCTGGCCGGAGGCGGCCGGGCAGTAGCCCTTCAGGTGGAGCCGCAGGCTGCACAGGTGGATGTAGTGGCGGTGGCAGTGGGGGCACTTGTGCGGGCGCTCGCGGGAGTGGAGGCGCTTGTGCAGCTTGAGGTGGACGAACTGGGTGAACTTGGCCGGGCAGAGTTTGCAGTGGTAGGGCTTCTCCCCCGAGTGGAGGCGCAGGTGAGTCTTCAGGTTGCTGGTGCTGCTGAAGCGCTTGTGACACACCTGGAAGTGACAAAAAAAAAAAAGGAAAGGACGTCGTCAGCGGCTTGTCGTGAAAGAAACCACCTCAGAGTCGTCTGAACGCCGGCGTTGCTTCCTACCTGGCACTCGTGTGGCTTCTCCCCGGTGTGCACCAGGAAGTGCTTCTGCAGGTGAGCCAGCTGGGTGAAGCCTTTGTTACACGTCTGGCATTTGAAGGGTCTCTCTCCGCTGTGGACTCGAAGATGAACCTGCACGACAGAGAAGGACACCTGTAAGCCACGGCTCCAGAGGCAGCGAGCGAACCCAACGGGCCCCTCCCGTCGCCGTGCCGACCGGCGGCCGGAGCCTCACCTTCAGGTTGGACAGCTGGCCGAAGGTCTTGCTGCACACGTTGCACTCGTACTTGATCTTGCCGTTCTGCTTCTTCAGCGGGTACGGCAGCGCCTTGTAGCCCGCCGAGCCCGGCCCGCGCTTCACCTTGCTCAGGTTGATGGCCTCGTCGTCGGAGCAAAGGTCGCCGCCGTTGCCCAGCAGCGCCGAGGTGGGCTTGGTGGGCATCTGCTCGGTGGGCGGCGCCGCGCCCGCCGTTGGGGAGCCGCCGGAGGGCGCGTGGGCGGGTCTGTGCGGGGGAGGGTGCCCCGGGTAAGGGTGGTGGGGCGCCGCTTTGTCCTTGAGAGAGGTGGCCGTCTGGAAGGCGCTGGTGGGGCGGGGCAGGAGGAATTCTCTGTGGGCGGGGACGGAGGCGGGGTGGGCGTGGTCGGGCATCAGGAAGCGCCTCCCGGCGGCGTCGCAGTGCAGGAGGGGTACGTGGGGGGGCAGGAGGCTGCTGTACAGAGGGTACATCCTGGGAAAGACTCCTCCCACGGCGGGGACGCCCCCGCCGGGGAGCGGGTAGTGGTGGGGGAGGAGGTAGCGTGAGTAAGGGCCGCCCGCGGGGTAGAAGGAGGAGGAGAGCGGGGTGGGCGGCGGGGAGTAACCGGGGTAGGAACCCAGCCCGGCGGGGTAGAAGGACGCCGGGCCCGAGGGGCTGCCCTGCGGGCTGCTCTCCGGGCTGCTCCTCGCCGACGGGCTGGGTGTGGCGGAGGACTGGTTGCCGGGGGAACGGGTTGCCGGGTAACCCAGCTGGCCGCCGAGGAAGTCTTCCGGGATGCGAGGGTGCGGCCGCAGGGCCGGGTAGAGGGCGCGGGGGTACAGGGGGCGCTCGGGGCTGTCGGCGCAGCGCGGGCGGGTCGGCAGCGGGCGGCTGGGCTCCCTCTTTGCGGACGAGCAGCAGGAGGAGGAGGAGGAGGAGGAGGAGGAGGACGTGGTGCCGCGGAGAATGGAGAGGACGCTGTGCTCCCTCCTGGGTGGCGGCGTGGGGGCCGCCGCGACGGGGGAGGGGCTGGAGGCCGCCGCCAAACGCTCCTCGCTGGTCACCTGCTGCTGCTTGACCTCCCGGAGAGACTGCTCTGGAGAGGGGGAGAGAGGGAGAGACGGGAGGTCAGGGGGGGGGGCAGCGCATCCAGATAAGGTCCTCCTGCTTCCCCCGGGGGCAATTAATACATGCCACCAATTCTTTGACATTTGAAGTATTTAAAACACAGAAACACTTTAAACTGAGACCTCCCCCCCCCCTGCGTGTCACGAAGTTTCCTTTAGCGAAGATGTGTGTGTCTGTGTGCGTTTCGCTGGGTTAAGGAGCCACATAAGTAACTCAGTGAGCCAATTAAGGTGACAGATTTGACAAATGAGCGTGAAGAACAAGGGAGTGCAGAGGAGAGGAAGTGAGGCGTGACGGCTGCCTTTAGGCGTCGTGTGTGTTTATATGTGTGAGTGTGTGTGTGTGTGTGTGTGTGTGTGTGTGTCTATAAAATCAAGATAAAAATCCAAGATCTGATGGAAGGTTTCCTACGATAGATATCGCTGCTTGGCCTTCACCTGCCCTCCACACACACACGCACACACACACGCACACACACGCACACACACGCGCACACACACACACACACACGCATTCTGATTTTCCTCAGCATGCACTGTTGTTTCTGGGTCAAAGGTCAGATTAGAGAGCTTCCTCCTCAGTCACTCACACCTACTGTCTCCTTCGCATGATGAAAGAGTGGATTAGAAGGAGAGCTCTCTTTCGCACACAGACACACACACGCACACACACACACAGCCCCTCCGTAAGAGCCACGCTAGTCGGCTAGCAGCACATCTTGACTGCTAAATGGCCCCTTAAAGCGCCGCCGTCTTTTATCTGTAAGCACCACGAGGTCACTCAGAGGGGAGGGCAGGTATGAGTGTGTGTGTGTGTGTGTGTGTGTGTGTGTGTGTGTGTGTGTGTGTGTGTGTGTGTGTGCGAGAGAGATGGCGCTTGTCAAAGTTAATCCCGACTGCCAGGACTGATGAAATTTGTTTGACCCCCCCCTCACTCAGTCGGTGACCCTATCATCAGTAGTATAGCAGCAGAGTGTAAACAGTGAGGTTATCGGTGAGCCTTCCTCCTCCTCCTCCTCCTCCTCCTCCTTCCCTTTTCTAGAAAACAAACGAGTCGGCCATCTTGGAGATATAAATCTGTCAACACGGCCCCTCTGCCAGGAAGTTCAAGTAGTCAACGAGGAGGGAGGGAGGGGCTCTACCTCCAGAACCCCCCCGACCCCCCCGACCCCCCCCCCCCTTCTCTCTGGTCTGCTCAAGCAACAGATATATCACGGCAACTGGCTGAGACACACACACACAGACACACACACACACACACACATATAAAAGGTGAGAGACGAAGGGAGGAGAAAGTGAGAGAGTGAGACTCACACACACACACACACACACACACACACACACACACACACACAGACACACACAGACATCGTCTGGTTTGCTTATGACTGCACTGGAAAGAGTAAAACCCAGAGAGAGAAACATCCATTAGAAACACAACACGATGGTGGAATCTGTCGTGAACATCGGGGCTCAAGTCACCTGCAGGTCAGCTGACACCTGTGGACCGAACTGACCGAGGCTAATTACAGACAACACACCCACTGTATACACACCGGGAGAGGGGGAGAGGGGGGGGGAGGGGGGGGTACCTCCTGCCTCTTTACCCTCAGGTCATGCGCATTTCCCCCCTGGACAGCGGAGTCACCCAGACTGGGTCTGCTGGGCCTCCACCACCGTAACATCGCCATTACCCCCCAGTCACACCTGCAACCCCCCCTCACCCCCTCACCCTCTCTCCCGCCACCCCCCTCTCTCCCGCCCCCCCCGCCTCCCCCCCTCCCACAGTGTGCAGTGTCGGCCGCGTCGTGAGAGGGTGAATTTAAAGCTTTTGACGCGTAGTTCCTGACTACGATGGAGGGATGTGACGCTCACTACTACACATATTTCACCC
>CM037936.1:992000-1049500 GCA_021346845.1 Apeltes quadracus
ACCACTTAAAAAAAAAACTTGATCAGCAACTGAAAACTTTCTCAATATTTGAGGTCTCAGCTGAAGTCTTTGCATAACAGCTGCAACAACGAGAACGAATAGTGAAACTAAAAACAGAAACACGTCAACCGACTGAGAGACACTACAGTTCCATCCGACAGGAGGAAAAGACATCGAATGTCCATCTGAGTCCGGCTGTCTCCATTATGAGACACATTATGAGAGCGCGCCGTGAGGAGCCGCACTCAGACGACCCGGATAAAACACGCATTTCAAATAAAACACAATTATAGAAGGAAAATAAATTAAATAAAACACCAAAAAACGATTTAAAACTACCCCAAAATTAGATACACGTTTTCAAACACTTTTCTTCTCCTCACTGCTTTTCTGTTTCCTCAAAAAAGTTTGATACAAATTAACGAGTTTTTAAAAAATAAGCAGGGAGGGGATTTAATGTAATTCTGTTTATAAAGTCCACGGGGACTCGTGTCCGAGCAGAATAAAGGGAGCCGGGGGGTCCCGGGGGGTCCCGGGGGGTCCCGGTGGGTCCCGGTGGGTACCGGGGCGTCCCGGTCAGTACCGGGTGGTCCCGGTGGGTCCCGGTGGGTACCGGTGGGTACCGGGGCGTCCCGGTCAGTACCGGGTGGTCCCGGTGGGTCCCGGTGGGTACCGGGGAGTACCGGGGGGTGCCGGGGGTCCCGGGCTGCGTACTCACCGTGGAACTCTGGTCCCATCCGCACATAGGGACGACCGTGTGTGTGTCTGCCCGTGTGAGGATACGCAGTGCGTGTAGGACAGGTGCAGTCCGTCCCGCTCCGAGCGCTAGTACTCCACTCCGGGGCGTGCGTGCGTGCGTGCGCGTGTGCGTGTCGAAGCGCGAGTGATCCACTCGGCGTCCCGCGTTCAAATGCCGCACAGCGCCAGACGTCCATCTGACTAAGCCGGAGGGAGGGGCCCGCCCCCTGGTCCCTGCAGCTCAGAGCCCCGCCCCCAACCCCGCCCCCAGCCACGCCCCGCCCACACCGATACCCTCCCCTTACACTGATAATACCTCTGTGTCACAAACACGCACGCACACCGATACACGATTCCTAACGGGAAAGCTTTCACCTGAGACCATTAGCTACACGCAAACACACACACACACACACGCGCGCGCGCGAAAAAAGTGACAACACAACTTTTTCTGGCTAATAATAAAAGTTTTCTTTCAATGCTGATGATGCTGGCGTGTGTTTGTGTGCGTGTGTTTGTGTGCGTGTGTGTGTGTGTTTGTGTGTTTGTGTGTGTGTGTTGGGTGGGAAATGTCTGTTAGCAGCTTCAAACGGGTAAACAACATATAAGTGTGTGTGCGTTTGTGTGTCCGTGTGTGCGTGAGTGTTTAGGGGGGAGCATTGAGTCACTGTCACAGGATGTCCCTCTCTTCCCCAGGAAACACGCACACACGCACACACGCACACACAAACACACACGCACACGCGCGCGCGCGCACACAGCCTCTAGGGGGCAGGACGGGTCTGCTCTTATTTCCTTAAGTTAGAAATCTCTCTCTCCACTTAATGTCTATGTCTCTCTCTCATTTAACCATTTCACTTAATTAAATATGTACATGGGATTATGATATAAATATATACACAAGTAAAGATAGTAAAGATAGATCGTAAAGGTATCTGAAGTTTAAATTAGAAAAACATTGCAATTAAAACCCTCCTCTGCCTGTTTGTTCCTCCTTATTCTTAAAGTGACTTCATTGCATTTTAAAGTAAACGATCCTTATTGTGCTAATTATGATCACACGTCATGTGATCTCTGCACATCCCATAAACAAATATATTATAACAATAATAAGATTTATTCCTGAGTGGTCAGCAATGCGTTCAGGCTTTATGGACTCAGATATAAACATGAGGGGAGGGGGGGGGGGGGTGTCAACGGGTAACGAGTCACTAATGAGCCCAATGATCAGCTGCTAAGGTGATCAATGATCTGCTATTGATCTGATGGGAGAATAAGAGACATTTGTTATATTAAAACACATCAAACAGCCCCCCCTCTGTCTCTCTCTGCAACAGAAGCTCTCTCACCCACTAACACTGGAAATTCCCATCTAATTGTTGCCCGACTCCCTCAATTTGCCTTCTAGCCCCCCCCACCCCCCCTCACAGACCTCCCTCTCTCTCCATCACTTATCTGCTTCTCTCTATTCTCTCATTGATTCTATATTGATCTGTCATTGCTAGCAGACGACGCGCTGAACCAACTTTACCGATTACAAATAACATGAAACACAAAACGGGACGTTTACTGACGATTGAGGTTTCAGAGAAACGACAATCTGTCCTCCGAAATAAACCCGAGAGAACTAAAAACTTCATCCGCCTTCAGAAGCCAAATGGGCCTCTGACTGAGTCCTTCTTCTTCTTCTCCTGCTGCTGCTGAAGAACGGGAAAATAAAACGAGCAACAGGAAGAAGAGAAGAAGAAGGAGAGAGAAAGACACGGGCCTGTCTCTCTGTCTCTCTGTCTGACTGTCTGTCCGTCTCTCTGTGGTGACAGAGGGTCTGACCACATCACTCGGTGCCTACTGCTTCCTGCCAGCAGACGACCCCGAGACGCACACACACACACACTCACACACACACACACACACACACACACACACACACACACACACACACACAGCTGCGGATCTGTCCCACAGCTGTCGGACATGTTGATGCGTTGCACCCAAGCGATCCTTCCTCCTGCAAAACAACCAGGGAGAAGGAACACGAGCTGTGGAAGCACATGAGCCGATGTACTGGACCCGTGCACAGACACACACGCGCACACACACACACTCTCACACACACACGCGCACGCACACACACACACACACACACACACACACATGTTGCATAAAGGGAAAATGATGGACGGCCACTCGGGTTTTCCAGATTTTCCACAATGAGTCTGAGCAGCATGTGAGCATCGTTAAAGGAACATGTTAGCTTAGCAATTAGAGAACTCAGAGATTCAATTAACTTTATTAACATGAACCGCCTCCTTTTAGGGATGGAGCTATGGTGGTGGGGGGGGGGCATAACTGCCACGAGCGGCCACTCGTTGCTCCGCTTCTCATGAAGGTGTCGTCATTGACATTATCTGTGCTTTGCAGGAGTGTTTCCCCTAACGCCTGAGGGGCGGGGCTACACGCTACGTCCGCCTCCTTCCAAATATGGTCACTTCCTGTTCACTGCTTTCTAAAGAACTCCCCCAAACCTCTCCCCCCCCCCTCCCCCCCCACGCTCACGCAGGAAACATCACAACCATTCACAGCCCCAAATTCGAGCCGATTAGCTTGAGGGTATCTCCAGCTGGCCTGGGGGGTTGGGGGGGAGGGGGGGGGGGCAGTCGGTGTATATGAGAGAGTTTAAACCCCCCAAACACAAACTGCTCTGAAGTCACATTGAAATGTGTCTTTTTGTTTCTGCGGTTGCCCAGCATGCATAAACGCCTGCAGGAGACGGAGAGACGGAGAGTAAAGGTGGGGGGGGGGGGGGGGGGGGACCACCTGGGTGTCTGTTAGTTTAACAGAGGGCCTCTATCACACACACACACACACACACACACACACAATCATGTACAATCATACACACACACAAGTGCACACAAACACACCTTTCGCCAAACTTTCTTCTTGTAGCCAGCGAGTTCCGCAGAAATCTGCCCCAAAGGGGGAGGAGGGGGGGCAGGGGGGCAAGAGGAGAAAGCAGAGAGGCAGGTGGGGGCTTCGGTCACCGTTACAGAGACTTTTCTTCTTCAGAAGGAAATTACACAATTCTTTGGAACCCAAAAATCTACTAGAGAAGACTGACTCCCTCTCCTTTCTCCCTCCTCCTCCTCCTCCTCCTCCTCCTCCTCCTACTCCTCCTCCTGCTCCTCCTCCTCCTCCTGCTCCTCCTCCCTTCCCCAGATTCCCCCCTTCTCTCCCTCGACTCCCAACATTCTAATTGCAGCCCAGAGGCCATTTGATGCTTCGCCAAATCACTGCGAAGAGATCAGCTATTGTCCATTTCCTTTGTGTGTGTGTGTGTGTGTGTTAGTGTGTGTGGGTGTAAGAGACCGATTGTGTGTTACCAAATGACGGTTGCACTGTTGGCCGATGCCTGCTGCAGCCTCAGTATGTGTGTGTTTGTGTGTGTGGATTTAGGAAGTTAATCCTCCGAATAGAGAAGCCATTAGGGAGAATTAGGCAGGTTAGACTCAACCATGATCCCCCATGTGTGTGTCTGTGTGGGTCTGTGTGTGTCTGTGTGGGTGAGGGACAGCCGTGAGCGCGTGGCATGCGTAGGGTCAGGGCCCCTCAAGAAGACGGGATGGAGGTGCGTCGCGCGTGCAGGAGGAGGAGGAGGAGGAAGAGGAGGAGGAGGTGGTGGCCAACTCTTCTAATCTTGCCAATCCATCCCTGCTGCGTGCACACACACACACACACACACACACACACACACACACACACACACACCCACCGCACACGAGTGGGTTCATCTCCACACTCTCTCAACAGATGGCCGAGGGTAAACTTCAGCAATACCCAAACCAGACAGCCTCCCCCTCTGAAAACGACCCCCACCTCAGTGTCTGCAGCTAATCACAGAGTCCTCAGCACACAAACACACACACACACACGCACGCACACACACACACACACACACACACCTGAACCCGACTTGCACACCTGCAGATTTCGCCTCGCAGGTGAAACGTCTTCCCGCTTAATTTAAAGGACAAAAACAATCAGTCATGTGACGCCGAAGGAGCTCGATGAGAAACCATCCCAGCGAGGTTCTTCAACTTCTGCAGCTCGCACAACTTGTTGTTCCTCCTCCGGCCCACTTCACGTCTCCCCCGCGCCCGTCCCCCCGCGCCCGTCCCCCCGCGCCCGTCCCCCCGCGCCCGTCCCCCCGTGCACGTCCCCCCCATGAGTCGTGTTCTGTGAAGCACTTGGTAGCAGACGAGGCCGCGAGGCTTCCCGATACTCTCAGGTAGCCATTAAAAAACTTCAGCACGTAAACATGTTCCAGCGATATTCCAGTAAATAGCGGAAATGTGGAATGAGTCACCACATGCAGCAGCAGCATGGAGATAACACACATACACAGACACACACACACACACACACTGATGTCACAGTTCCCATTATAAGCAGCCTGAGGAAAAAGCGCTTTAGTGCGACTATTAAAGAGTCTCCGCGTGCTCGAGGAGACAAAACAGAATGTAGTTAAGGGTGACTTCACTCCTCTCTGTGGTTTCCTTCTAATCGTCTCCTGTAGGAGAGTAATTACCTTTAATATTCCTAAAGTGGCATGTTGTTCTTTAAAAGTGAATTTATGGCGACGTAATGATTCCCAATCATTTGTGATCAGCATTGTCTCTCCTTTAGAGTGTAATTAAGCAAATAATGAATTATTCACGTTTGAAAGTGTGAAGAGCTTCTGATGTAAGAGTAGATCAAACCCCTTAAAATAATAAATACAAAATAATGTCCTTATCTGACTTCTTTAAACCACCACAGATAAAACATCACATTAAATGACTAAAGCACAGCCAGTATAACTTTAACTTTTTATTCTTCTTCTTTCCTCTGAGTGAAGGATTCAAGTCTAAACGCATCCTCTCCTCCTCCTCTTCATTTCTTAATTCCCTCTTCATCATTTACCTCCTTCTCCTCTCCTCTTATGCTTGTGGTTTTCTCTCTCCTCCTTTGCTTTCTTATTGTCCACGTTCCCTCCTCCGTCTCTTGTCTTCCCTGTCTTCCTACTTTCTTAAGTGCCTTGCGTTCCTTCCTTCCCTCCTTGCCTCCTTCCCTGCTTCCTTCCTCCCGTCTCATGCGCCCTTGGCTTCAGCTTGATTCTTTTTAACGTCATTGACTCGTAGAGAGTCACTAACTATGTGTCTCGTCCCAGCAGTCTTCTTGTGTCCTTTCGGACGGAGACGACGGGAAGTGATGGAGAGGAAGTGTTTGTTGGTTTGTGTGCTTTTCTCAAATGAAAACAAACTCTCAATACACAAACGTAACCCCGTTATCCGCCTCGCATTGTGCTAATTACAGCTCGCACCTCGGATATTAACTGTCCAATTAACACTTTCTACTCTCACTAATGTGATCACGCCCACACACACGCACACACACTCGCACGCACACACACACACACACACACACACACACACACACACACACACACGGGTGAGTGGAGGAGTGAGGACAACTGTCCTGCAGACAATCAGCGTGGCTTTGACTCTCCTGTTGCTGCTGGAGGAGCTCAGCCTTTATTCTTCTGTCCTCGTGCCATTTGTGGAGAAAACGCTCACGAAACGGGACGAAGCTGCACGTTTTCTAAATGTTTGAAAGGCGCACACATCGAACACGCGCGCACACAACTCACTCTTCTGCCCAACGAGGCAGAAAGAAGTGAGACAATGAAGCTCAGCAGAAAGTGGGTCACCGGCCAACTGACAAGAGTGCAGCTCACACACACACACACACACACACACGCACACGCACCCATGCGCACGTGCAAAACAACACATTTGAAATATCAGCCAACACAACACGGGACGAGACGTGAAACGTCCCCTCGGACGCCACGGTGACGCTCGGAGCTCGTGATGGACGAGCGGCGTCGGCAGGAGCTCAGTGCGCTGAGCTGTGAAGACTTAATCAAACTATCCGCCGCCACGACCAGCATCTTAGCTGTCCCTTTGTGTGCGCGTGTGTGCGAGTGTGTGTCTGTGTGTGTGAGTCCAGATTGAGTGAGCAGTCATTAGGTGGTTAAATGGGCTCCGTTGTCCGAGTCCTCTGCTGATTAAGCTGGACTGGTCAGGACCGACGGGCACCTGCCACAAGCAGCCTGGGCCTCATCCATCACCCGCTGACCTGGCTGCAGCCCCCCCCCCCCCCCCCGGACCCCCACTGGCCCCCGAGGGTCCTCCACACCGGGAACTCTTAACCCCCCCACCCCACCCACTTGGTCCTGGAGCAACGGATGACCCCTTCTCCTTTCTGAACCCTCGCAGTGACCCTCCCAGATGACCGCTTCCATACCCCCCCCCCCTCTCACCCCCCAAAGAAACCTGCGAGAAGTGGCTCTCCGGGGTCCGTCTGAGATCCGGGGGGCGGGGGGGGGGGCTCCGAACTGCTGATGTGGCGATGCAGTGCCGGGGCCCCGTGCCTGCGTGAGCCCTGGATCCAAACGCTGCCCCCCCCCCCTCTGTAACCCCGGTTCAAGCCTTCGTCCTAACCCTCGCATCACCCCGAGGAGCCCCCCCAGCGCCACAACCTCTGTGACACGGGGCCCGGTTTGCCCCCCCAGGGTCTGGGTGGCCAAAGAGCTGAACAGTGAAAAAGCCTCCGTGACCTGAGGCCGAATGAGGAGCCGCCTCCTCGTCTGGGGCCGAGCTCACAGGGCGTCCGGAGCCCCCGCAGAGCCCCCGCAGAGCCGCCGCAGAGCCGCCGCAGAGCCCCCGCAGAGCCCCCGCAGAGCCCCCGCAGAGCCGCCGCAGAGCCCCCGCAGAGCCCCCGCAGAGCCGCCGCAGAGCCCCCGCAGAGCCCCCGCAGAGCCCCCGCAGAGCCGCCGCAGAGCCGTAACGGGATTAAAGGTGCCGCATGCGGTAACGGCAGGACGCCGACGTGGACGCAAGGTTTTCGAACCTGATTGCTGATCACTTCTCGTCAAAGTGAGTGAAACTGCTGCTGGATGAAGGCAGACTTTGAAATAGAAACCAACCGGATCACAAACGGATCCACGAAGCTTTAACCAGACAGAACGAGCCCAGAAATCAATACAAACAATCAGCTGCGCCCAGCTGTCAGACCACAGGAGTGAAACACAAGAGGTGAAAGTCGTGTTGATCGACAGCGACTGGACGTTCGTGTTAAAGCCATTTCAATGGTCACAAGTTTAACAAGCAGCCGGGACTTTCACCCAGCAGCATCTCATCCTCAGAGGTTACAACCTGTGCTTTGGGTTCAAACATCTGTATGTGATGCCGAGGTGCACGTATGTTGTGTTACCCACATCGCTGTGTGCCTCTTAATACGACACGATGAAGCAAAGGACTGAATCCATAAAAGCTGGAATGCTAATGGATGTTATGAGTACGAGATAAGAACAGTTAAGAGTAGATAGATGGACAATGTTTTACGCTCTCTGTCCTGCAAGGACAAGAGAGGGAGGGAGAAAGGAAGTGAAAGACAAAACAGCTGAGCGTGTGCGTGTGTGTGTGTGAGTGTGCGCGTGTGTTTGTGTGTGTGTGAGTCTAAAGTAGGGCATCATCTCAAAGCCACAATCGGCCCGCGTGCCTGTTTCCCTGAGTGTGAATCGATCCTGTCCTTCTGACACATGTTCACTGTCCCTTCGCCAACGCAGAGTGTCTTTTAGTCCACTCGGTGTTCTTCTTGCTTGTGCTCACAGACAGTGAGAACCTGTCAATCAGCATGTAGGCCCGCCCCCAAAGCCTCCCCTGCCTAATGGGATTTGGTGGTCGTTACAGATAATGCAAGTTAAAGACCCTTCAGAGGTGAAAGACGGTGGTCTCATCCACGGCATTCGGCTCACCGCTCTCAGCGCTTCATCCCGGCGACGGCTTGTTTACGTTGGCCTTGTTCGAAAGCCCGCCGTGTCCCACGCCGACGTCCTGGAACCGCTCCGTCATTTCTGAGGGGGACGAGAACATATGAATTATTATATGAAAAGGATCATTTACAAAAGAAGTCTCAAGGTACAAGTTCGCAGGCACACACACACACACACACACACACACACGGCGGCGCGTGGCTGCTGAAGGGAGAAGTTTGGCTTCAGTTTCCCAAGTCTGGCAGTCTGCCAAGCTAAACACACACACACACAGACACAGACAGACACACACACGCACACACACACACACGCACACACACACGTGACCATTCACAGCTTAGCGCCAAGCTCCGATAAAGGCTTCCCCCGATCGGGCTGGGTGGCGCTTCCTCTGTGTGTGTGTGTGTGTGTGTGTGTGTGTGTGCGTATGTGTCTGTGTGTGTGTGTGTGTGTGTCTGTGTGTGTGGAGAGAGAGTGGAGGTAAAGTTTAAGTACAGTCAGACAGGAGAGAGTAAACACTGATAAGTCCCAGCTGTGTGTGTGTCTGTGTGTGTGCGCGTCCATGCGTCCATGTGCGCCCCCTCCACACACAAACACACACACACACACACACACACACACTAAAACACTTCCGAGCCCCCCAACCTTTCCATCAAATCCATCGTCCCACACACACTTCCACCACTTTGATGAGGTGAAGGCGTGTGTTTCCGTGTTCAGCCTGTGTGTGTGTGTGTGTGTGTGTGTGTGTGTGTGTGTGTGTGCGTGCGTGCGTGTGTGTGTGTGTGTGAGAGGGAGAGCCTGATCTGTTTCGTGTAAAGATCAGACGATCTGGCTCATGGGCACGGACGGAAGTTGAAGCCACACAGTTTGAATGAAACAGAGGGAGAGGAAGAGGGGGTGGATGAAGAGGAGGGTGAAGAGGAGGATGAAGAGGAGTGTGGGTTGAATGGAGAAGCAGCCCTGTGAAGTCATTGATGATCAATCAAAGTGATCAAGAACATCAAAGCATAAAGATGTGTATTGATATGAATGTCTGTCTGTGTATAAAGATGAACTTTGTTTCTTTCAGGTATTAAATGTGTCAAATAAAGAAAATAAAGAAAGCGACCTCCTGTCTCTGAATCTCATTCAACCTTAAAAAGGGGGCGGGATCATCGTGAGCATGACGCCATGAATGGGCATCACATAATAACAGCGTAACATGGGAGTGAGTTCACACACACACACACACACACGGCCGGTCTCATTATCTCCTAAAGGAAATAACAAAGGGAAGTGGGACCAGTAGAAAGAAAGGCAGGATGTGAAGAAGTAAGGTGGGGTGGGGGGGGGGGGGGGGGGCGTTTGGGGGCGTTTGGGGGCGTTTGGGGGGGTCCACAGATGTTTTGGAGAATTATTGAGATTCATATCAAACGTAAACGATTAACGACTGAAGCAAAATGAAGAAAGTAAAAAGCTGGAGGTCGGGCCGATGACACACACACTGTCTGGCCTGTGGTTTAATCTCAAGTGGTCAACAGACGCCCCCCTGACACACGCACACACGCACACACGCACACACGCACACACGCACACACGCACACACGCAGGATACACGGACAAACACACGTGTGGAAACACACATCAAGAGATACGCAGATGCAAACACACACAGGATGAAAACATGCTGCTCGTGAACAAGCTGAATCACACACGCAGGGAGCCAGACGCACACACACTCACACAAACGCACAAACAGCTGTTCCCAACATGCTGAGGCGGTCTGGAAACCACTTCCTCTCAGCGGCTCAAACACATTTTATCCATTTACTGTTCGCTCAAACAGGCAGGCTGAGCACTTTCACTGCGCACACGTGCTCTGGACGTGTGTGTGTGTGTGTGCGTGGGAGAGTGTGCGCTCATGTGTCTGTGTGTGTGTGAGTGAGAGAGAAAGACAGTAAGAGGAAGAGATGGATGTGTTTTTGCATGTTTAGATGAATAAGAGTGCTTTCGAGAGAGTTAATCGGAGCACTTTGTATAGCTCTGGGGGAACTGGACGTGTTTGTGTATTTGCGTTTGTGTGTGTGCGTGTGTGACAGAGAGCATGTGTGTGAGTGTCGGGGCTAATAGCTGGTCGGATATTAATTGTAAAAACGCATTAAGTGAGTGTGAAATTCGGATCTCTGGTGGTGCTAACTCAGCAAGCCCAAACCGGTGAAGATGTGTGTAACCGCCGCGAGTACACACGCAGGTACGCACTCGCACAGACGCACACAGACTCACTGCGTGTCATGGCTGGGGGCAGACTCTGTTTGGCGCTCTGTAAATATTTAGAGGAAGCGGAAGAGTCCACGGTCCGGCCTGTCGCCACGGGAGACGGATCGCCTCTCATCCCTCAGCCCCTCCCCAGACACACACACACACACACACACACACACACACACACACACATTAAGACCAACACGCACACACTCATCTCCGGTCTCTCTGGGCTTTATAGCCGCGGCCACCGGGTTAGACGGATCAATCACACACACACACACACACACACACACACACGCACACACACGCACACAGGCATTGGACAGCGTGTTGATGTGCTCCTCTCTCCTCCATCTCTGCGACCCCTGGACGACCTTTCACCTGACCTCTGTCTGCCGCTGCGGCCCATCGGAGGTCATTTCGGCGCAGATCGAGATTATTGTTATTTATTTTAGAAATGATTTAAACGTGCCGCACGTTTAAATCATTTCTAAAATAAATAACAATAATCTCTGAGGGTCGAAGGCTGAAATATCGAGTGGCCAAGAATTTATTTATAAGATTTACTGAACAAAAAGTAAAACCTTCTACTCAAACTGAGTGAATACTTAGTGACCTTTGACCCGTAAAAGGTTCGCAGCGTCATTGTTTTGTTCAGGAACTAAAACTTGTTTGAGCAACTAATTACAGCCTGAAATGTAAATGTAAAAAAAACACACACACACACACACACACACACACACAGGTACACGCCCACATTGAGGCCATTACCTTCTCCACCTTCCGCTGTAATCGGCCTCTCCCTCTCCTGTCGAGCGGCCATACGTCTTCTGGTGCCACACACAAACACACACACACACACACAAACACACACACACGCTTCCATTACTGCTTCATCATCGTGACCCCACATCCACCCCCCTCCCTCCCCCCCAACGTCAGCTCTGACCCCCGTCTACCCTTCCTCCACCCTCCCCTCCTGCTCTGTGCCCCCTCTCTCCTCTCTCCATCTTTCCTCCGTCTTTTGTTGCGTGTGCGTTCGGTAAGTAAGCGTCTTGGATGAGTTTGTAATTTTGGATGTTAAATAAATCAAAACAGTCTGACACAGTGTCTGAAACTCAAGTGTTACTTAAACAAAAGTTAATTCCATCATTCTCGATTTTAAAAACAAGAACCAGAACGGACACGTCAAATGTTCAGATCTGAGCAGCTAAAACAAATTAAATGAAAGGAAAAGAAGTCTGAAATGTTTGAAATAGTGAAACGATGCAAACGGTGTATTTAATGTATCGGAGCTGCGCCTCGTTCACAGCGGCGTGTACGAGCGGGAGGCCGGACCTGTTTGTCTCGGGGGGGTTGGACGTCGTCTTTACGAGCTTGTCGGGGCATTCCTTCACCGAGTTTAACACACGGCTAATTAGAGACAAAGAATGAGGACAGAGACAAGGAGAAAGAGAGAAAAGGGAGGAAGGGGGGGGGGGTGTTTGCGGGGAGGAGGAGAGGGAGCGTAATAGCTCCTATTAGCACGAACCTTCAAAGAGAGAACGTGTTTTACAGACTGGCAGCACATCATGAGGTCTGCGCAGGACCACGGCTTCTCTTCTCTGTCTGAAGGTTGAAAAAACAAACTATTCTTTCCTGAGAAAATCAATGGGGACAAACGCAGCGTGAGCGAGGTGAAGAGGTGACGGGTGCAGGGTGCAGTGGTACCGGCAGCACACTGCGGGTCAGCCGCTGCATTAAATACATACACTCTGTGGAGTTACGTCAAGGTTACGTCGTCTGCAGAGAGGTGAAATGAGCAGGGAATCATCCCAGAAACACGCGTGTTTCGTACAATACACATCTTCACGTGTTCTAATTCCCCCACGACGTCTTGTCATCTCAACCCAAAAGGCAGATCCTAAAGGGAATCAAACCCCCAACCCGTCAATATTGGTCCTTGCCCCCCTGGAGGGGGGGGGGGGTGAACCCCTAACCTGTTACCCAACAGAGTTCTAGTTACTCAGTAACCCTCAACCTCACTTATCAAACACCTTCCTGAGGGCGCCTATCAACACCAGTAGCGTGCTAACACTAACTACATCCCCTCCGCCTTCCTCTTCCTCCTGTGCTGTCATCATGTGACCTCCCCCTCCTCCCACTCCGCTTCCCAGCAGACAGTCCTTATCTGACCTTTGACCCCTGATGAGCAGAGATAGGGAGACAGTCCACACTCTTCTCACTTTAAAAACAACAAATCACCTCTCAGCAGCCTCGGGCGGGAGCTAGCCTGTTAGCCTGTTAGCTCGCCGGGACTCAACCTCCCTCCACTGGTCGATTGTCTCTCCTTAACGAGGAGAGTTTAGTGGATGTGAGTGTTAATGCTCAGGGAAAGTCTGTTTGTGAATTCAGAGCTAGCCTCGGTTAGCTTCGTCGTTAGCCTCGGTTAGCTTCGTCGTGACGCCGAGCTGTGATCGTCAGACTTCTTAAAGAACTTCTGTGTACAAATAAGCTCTGATAACACGTGACTACTCAACAACTAAGCTCATATGGTGAAATAAACTACATGATAATAATCATAACATGCAAACAAAAGGGATCTGAGGGGGACATTAAATGAACATTAAACATTAAATAGAAGTAAAGTATCACAGTAAACAGTCACATATCCTGAACATTTAGTTAATTTAATGGTAATTTTAAGATTCAGCAACTTTCTGTGTCATTTTTTTTCCTAACCAGAGAGGAGAGGTGTGTCTCCACGATCAAGTGTGTGTGTGTGCGTGTGTGTGTGTGTGTGTGTGTGTGTGTGTGTGTTTCTGTTGTTGTGGTCGGATCTGACTGTGTTCTTAATGTGAAGCACGCTAGACATTCAAAGGGGGACGAGAGAAAGACAAAGAGAGGGAGAGAGAGAGGTAGGGAGAGACAGGGAGGGTGTGTGAGAGATCCTCTGTAATTTGTCCAGGCCTTGCACTGAGCCTGTAATCTGTAATTACCCTGCTGGCATGTATGTACACACACACGCACACACACACACACACAGACACGCACACACACACAGCCAGGCCTCTGGATGGTCTCATGTCAGCCCACGTTAAAGCGATAAGTTTACAGACACACTGCACAAAGCAAAAGTGACAAACACACACACGAACACACTTAAACACACAAGTAACCGGTTAGTTCTCATGTTTGAAGGGGAAAACTGCCACTATTGCGACACACACAGACACACACACACAGACACACACACACACACACACACACTGTGTGATGGCTGTGAATAATCAGCAGGGTGGACACACTGACACAGTGTCTTCAGCCTGGTTAATATTTAGTCAACTGGCCACTCACATGATCCGAAACAGTGGGAGGCAAGACTGCAGGGTCAACAAGGTGTGTGTGTGTATGTGTGTGTGTGCGTGTGTGTGTGTGTGTGTGCGTGTGCGAGGACGATGTAATGCAAAATAAATGTAATTCATACGTGAAAGGACAAAACATTTTGAAACCATGAGGTGAAGAGAAGACAAAAAGATGCAAGAGGACAGGAGACATTTAGATTTACACAACCACTATGTTTTAAAAATGCAACACAAAACGTGTTTGTGTAATGAGCAGACATGAGATGCTTGAGAAATGAGGAATAACCTTTCATACAAACTGTGTGATACGTGGATTTGCTCGTGTGTTTTCTTGTGTGAGAGCTACAGTGATTATTCCCCAGAAAGCTGCCGTCACAACACAAACAGGTGTGTCAGAGCGGCTGCAGACACACACATGCATTCCTTTCTCACCGCGTCCAGCTAGCTTTCACATTTACATCTTTTATTTAGCTGACACTTTTATCCAAAGTGCATTTACGGTCCACATGCCCACTGGGGTTAAACATGGCATTACAAGTGTTCATCATTACAATTATTACACAGCCACCAAATCGCATTCAAACAAACAATGTTTATTTGTATATTTATTATTTGTTGCCAGCACCACATATGAGCTGTGAGTGTCCTGATTCCCCCCCCGCTCTCTCTATCAGCACTGGGTTTAAAGCCACAGGAAGCCACACATACGACAAACCCTGCAATCATTAACCCGCAACACACACACACACACACACACACATGCCAGCACACACATAAACACGCAAATATACACAACTGAAAAGACGCCAACACAGAATCACAACTTAATAATCAGTGCAGGTAGCTCACGTTTCTGACTAAACAAGATGGAGTCACGCTTTAGTACCAGAAACCACCACAACTAGTCATCAGCTCCTCACAACACACGCACACACACACACACACACACACACACACACACACACACCCCCAGCAGTCCGGCACTGGAGATATGGGAGCTGCTAATGCATTGAGTTGAAGCCCGAGCAATCAATCACTGATAAAATAGCAGCTTTATAGTCCTGGAACAAGGTGAGCCCTGTTTACACACACACACACACACACACACACACACACACACACACACACACACACACACACACACACACACACACACACAGTTTGTGAAATAGAAAGTATGGAGGCCGAACCGGTCGGCACTGCAACACCCTGATAAAAGATGCCAGCGGGTCACAGAGTCCCGTGAACTGTGACTGAGCCCTCGAGCAAACCTGGCAACCTTTCATTTAAAAATGTTCTCAATTCAAACTGTTCAAACTACCTCTCTGATGCATTGGTGCGCATACGGAGATGTTACATGATGATGAATATATAATACACATCACAATGTCAGTCTTTTAATGTTCTTACAAACATAATCAAAGGAACTTTCAAATAATTCAAATGTTTTCTGAATCAGCACTCTTGATTTACGATTAAAAACATTACAATAACCAGACTGCATCCTGGTCTCGGTTATTCTGAGGGTATTCATGATCTCTGATAGCAGTTGATACACTGGCCAACATGTGAATGACTTCTCTTTGAGTCCAGTTCCACGTGTGGCTGAAACAGATTTAAAGCCTTTGACTCCCGTCTCGTCGCTCTGCTTCTTTAAAGTACGTTCATGTGAGATCCGGAGACGAGAGAGAAGTGACTGCGAGGCGAAGGCGAGACACAGACACACACACACACACACACACACACACACACACACACACACACACACACACTCCTGACCAAACTGACCCACACACAGTGACCAAAGGGAGCCATCAGTTCTGCAATAACAAGGTAACAAGCTGACACACACACAGCACGCACACACACACACAGACACACACAGGGAACCGTGGGGAAGGTGGTCTTCGGGGGGGTTCAAACAGCTGAGGGTACAAATTGATTCTAATTGACTTTTGCACACATACACACACACATACTGGAGTGCACAGATTGACCAAGAACACACACACACGACACACCCTGAAACCCCCACACGCAAGGTAATAAACAGGCTGACACACGCACACACACACACACACACACACACAGTGGAAGTGACGAAGCTGTGTGGAGACAGAGTGTCTGGCTCCGTATTTAAACTCCACTCTGCGTTTCTCTATCGGTCTCCCTCTGGTTTATTGCTCTGTTATTTATCAGTAATGGGCTCAGACCCGTCGAAGCCCCGCCCACATTTACTCACCAACCTGAACCAAAGAGCAACGTGCACACTCACCTCTCGGGGAGGGGGGGGGCGCTGGTTTCACTTGCTTCGGCTTTGACTTTTCCTTTTCGTGAAGCAGAAACTCCGACTGTGATGAAATATTCCATCGTTATCGTTAATTTGGTGTTCGCTCAGTGGAAGTGAACCTTCTGTTGATTCGATGGATTTCGCCCACAAAATTGGAGAATCTGAAAGTAAACTCATTCAAAAGGCTGAAAGCGTCAAATAAAAGATGAGCCACGCTCTTTAGGATTCAGTTTTCTTGTTTTCTGTTTTTTTACCCAGCTGGCAGGGAGACGCGTCTCCTCCTGGATCGTCCTGTGTTGACATGAACGTCACGGTTGGGTTCGAACCGAGATCTGGACACACATTTAAATATTTCACACAAGCCATGAACAGGGTGAAAGTCCTGCGTTTGTTTGGCCCGTCCCTCCACCCTGCCCCTTCACACCCATCAGCGTGACCCCCTCCATCCTCAAACCCTTAACGAGGAGAGAAACACCACCCGAAAACGTGCTCCAGCTATAACTGTCCGTGTGCAAAACTAAACTTTTACTTGTGGAGTGTTGAGAATGGTTTCTCGTGCTTGTCATTCCTGACGTAAGCAGCAGCCGTGGGGCCTTCAAGAGGAGCCTCTTTGTGTTCAGTCATGTTTACTACCAGAGTCAACATCCCACCGGCGTGACTCACCAACAAGTGGCTATTAGTCTAAATACCAAAGGTGACGGGGATTTTTGTTGATTGCTAAACTACAAAATGAGCTGGAGAGTCACATGTTTTAAACTCATGAGAATAAAGCGACAGATGGCCACACTCC
The DNA here is from genome assembly GCA_021346845.1 of Apeltes quadracus. NCBI lineage: Eukaryota > Metazoa > Chordata > Actinopteri > Perciformes > Gasterosteidae > Apeltes > Apeltes quadracus. Next base: position 1,009,286 of record CM037936.1, read on the forward strand.
CCAAATATCCAATTATTACGTTGAAAGCATCTGGTCACATTCAAATGACCATCTTGAAACCCCTTCGGCCCAAAAGAGAAACTAAAAGCAGTGGTTCTGTAACTCCTTCTGTTTTTAAAAGCCTTCATTCCCGTGTCATTGGTCAGAATGTTTCATAAATGAAACAGGTTCATAAATGACTGAGTAAACCCTGAGGGACCTTTGTGTAACACACACACACACACGCAGAATCTATTGTGGTCGTGTGCCAGCAGCTTTTCCTCTCCAGCGTTATCAGTGATTATTTATCACACCTGGGCTGCAGTGTTTACTGGAGCGCTGCCAACGAGCCCGTTCCATAATGGGATGCCTCTGGAATGCCTGAACCAATCAGCAGCGTAACGGTTATAAGTGACCTCGTTAAAGAGCATCTACTTACAGGTAGAAGAGCGTCACACCTGAATGTCTCTTTAACGACAGACACAGGTTGTCAATGACTGTCGATGATTCCCTGCGTTTGTTAAAATAAAAACACAACGAGGGCCCACAAATACCGACAGCATTTATTAACCACGGAGCCGTGTTTCGGTGATTGGAAAGCTGCAGCACACGCCTAAAGTCTAATGTCCACGGTGCTCATTTATAAGTTACAGTGGTATACACAGTTTTAAAGAAATACAGCAAACAGAGCTAATAGCCAACAGCGGCTAATACAGCAAACAGAGCTAATAGCCAACAGCGGCTAATACAGCAAACAGAGCTAATAGCTATCACCGGCTAATACAGCAAACAGAGCTAATCGCCAACAGCGTCTAATACAGCAAACAGAGCTAATAACTAAGAGAGGCTAATACAGCAAACAGAGCTAATAGCTATCAGCGTCTAATACAGCAAACAGAGCTAATAACTAAGAGAGGCTAATACAGCAAACAGAGCTAATAACTAAGAGAGGCTAATACAGCAAACAGAGCTAATAGCTATCAGCGTCTAATACAGCAAACAGAGCTAATAACTAAGAGAGGCTAATACAGCAAACAGAGCTAATAGCTAAGAGAGGCTAATACAGCAAACAGAGCTAATAGCTATCAGCGTCTAATACAGCAAACAGAGCTAATAACTAAGAGAGGCTAATACAGCAAACAGCTATTCGCGGATGAAGCTAAGCCCGCTACTGGACTCGATTTTTGTTGTGTTGGTGTTTGGGCAAAGTCCGTTGGGAAAGCAGGTCAAGTAAATCATCTAAAGACATAAATGATAAGTATTTAAATGTTTTCCACGGCCGACTTACACGGCCAATCAGTGAGTGTGTGTCACAGTGAGAGTGACAAAGAGGTGCGAGCCTTTTAATTATACAACGGACATATGTAGGAATGCAAGGAGTGGTGTGTGTGTGCGTGTTTGTGTGTGTGTGCTTTGTCCCCGACCCGGCCCTGACCTTATGCCTGTGTGTATGTATGTACATATGAATGCTTTTAACCCCCTTTGTCGGTGTGTGTGAGCGTGTGTGCGAAATGCGAGGCGTGCCAGCTATCCCAGGCGGCCGTCCGTTAGCCTGCTCACCTGTCGCGCGGCACGTAGCCCAAAGCAAGCGCGGCGGCAGCTGACGGGGTCAAAGGGCACCTTGCAGTGTGTGTGTAAGTATATATCAGCTATTGTTGTTCTTTCTCCTTTTTTTCAACCCACCTTGTGTTCAGTAACTCTAGTCTTTATATAGCTGCTCTTTTACCACACAAAACCACACGCACACGCACACACGCACACACACACACACACACACACACACACACACACACACACTTGGGGTGATGGCAGCAGTGAAAGCTACGCTGCTGCTGTAGATTTTTAGTCCTCTCTCTCTCTGGATTGGCCACAGTTTAGATCGGCTTACACACCTTACTGTTCTCCGCTTAGCACTAAAGCACCTTCACTTCACACACACACACACACACGCACACACACACACACACACACACACACAGAGGGATGAGAGAGTTTTTCTATAAAACTAATGTGACTGTTACGGTTCATTTTCTTCAGCCACTTTAAGTGTGATTACGTGTAATACGGAGCGGATCACAGCGGTTTCTTGAGGGTAGAGCTTTGTTAAGTTGCCTTCTTCATTATTATGCTTTTTAACTTTATATGAAATTGTTTGAAATAAAGCAAATCACTTCACTCATCGATCCGGCTGAGTGAAGTTTGACCGATAACTGCTGTCTATATTGCTCATTAAACTCAAATTCAAAACTCCCACCAGAGTGAACCTTTAAACTGAAACTCAATCAATTTAAGAAATTCATAGTAGTGCTGAGCTATAATCAATTCAGTTTTTTGTCTTTTCGTTATATCCCATGGCGATGACATATGTTACATGTAAATACATTGTGATGCTGTATCATGTTGATAACTGCAACCACAACCCATATTTGTCATAGAAATGTGACTTATTTTGCAGAAAATCCATTAGCTTGCTGCTTTTCGTTGGATTAGATGTGTGTCTGGCTGAGCTCAGAGGTGATTGAGCGATTGAGGAAGGACTATGAAATAGAATATTCTGTGTATTTGTAACTGTATGTATGTTAACTTGCAAATCCTAAATAAACCAAGAACATACCGCGAGGATGAACGTAAGGAACTTCTCATTTATGAAATGCTGAAGCAACACTGGCGCATTCAGACACATTTAAATCTCACCATGATTTCATCGAGAAAGTTCTACAATCATTTAAATAATTATTGGCGTTCACTTTTCTGTTGAGCGAATGATTGATTGAACTCGACTATTAAGCTCCACACACACACACACACACACACATACACACACTTGCAACAAGATAGGGTGTGTGCGACCCCTGACTGCGTCTCTATTCCTGCCCTGTAGCAGGGGTCAAAGTGCGTAGCGGCCCGCATGCGGCTTTTATAGGCAGTTAAAGGCTGCAACTGAATACACAAGTCAAGGTGAAGGGGGAGGGGGGGGGGCAGGTGTGGAGCTGTTGAAAGATATTATATCGTTATGTATTTTTTTTTAATACCAACAAAAATGTCTTCACTCGATATGATCATGTCAAAGTTGGAGCAGTGACGTTTTACAACGGAACAATACAAATAATAAAATCCGACCTGATTGTGTTTCCGGAGACAAAGACAGAAATCCTGGAGAGAGACAGACAAAGAGGAGGAGAGACGGACGGGACATTCTCAGAGTTCTTGTCTTTCTTTTTTGAGTGTGAAAGGAAGAAGCACCACACACACACACACACACACACACGCACACACACACACACCTGTCTGAGCAGCAGCTGCCCGGGGAATCGATCTTAAACTCCAGGAGCGTAGCGAGGATGACCCGCCTTTGTGTGTTTGGAAAAACAGCCTGTCAAAACCATGTGTGTAAAACTGTGTGTGTGTGTGTGTGTGTGTGTGTGTGTGTGTGTGTGTGCGTGCGTGTGTGTGTGTGTGTGTGCGTGTGTGTGTGAGTACGCTGTGGCATTCGGCCCTCGCTGGATACCTGAAGATCTGAGCCGGCCAACCAGACCACCGACTGAACAAATCATCTGTGTCAGCAAAACAAAAGAAGTCTGCGTATTATTGTGAAATAATCCGATGGTAGATATTAAATATAAAGATGAAACGCAGAATAACACAGAAAGAGACAGACTTTCACACGTGTACAAGTTAATTTATCATGTAACGTAGCTGTTAATATAACATCAGCACACGTGTGTGTGTGTAAATTCCTTTTCTTTTGCCCTCACAGACACACATATTACCTGGTGATATTTGTGTGTTGAGGGCCTGAGCCGACTGAAAGGCGGGCGAAGCCCTATTGTGTTTCGAAAGATTTTTACCACTTTTGCCACTTCAGTCGCACGTTTGAGGCCTTCATCATATTCAAACTCTTGGCGTTTGCATCATAAGTGCAAAATAGTTTTATATTTAAGGGGTCGTGCATTTGAGTATGACAGAAACGCCTCTCCAGCGCCCCCTTTACATGTTTTATTTTAGCCTATTAGCTTTTTCCCCACAATCACCGATGGACCTGACATTTTGCACACAGGTGCTCTTAAGTCAATCATGGTATATAAAATGCCCCATTCAGATTTTCCGCCATTTTGAAATTTGTGAAAAACACATTTTTGCGTACTCCTCCCAGACGCTGGTTCCGATTCTCCTGAAATCCTCAGCGAATTATTATTGGACTTTGTCTTTGTCTCTAAACGCTAATAAAAGTTGTTTGACATGGACCAATGAAGTATGTTAGGGGTGTGGCCTAATAGTTAAAGACTTATAACTTCAAAAGTCGTTGGCCTGTCCTCACCACAGGAATAGAATTGAGTTACTGACTACACCCTGAATATTTCAGGGGCGCTGGTCTCATTCGCTGAATATTTGCATCTTTCCAATTTCCATCGAGTTTTGGATTTGCGAACAAACCCCTTCGAGAGTTTAAACCCGATCAATTCCAAGTTCGGGCAGAATGATCTTGATGCCTGCAGGGCTGCGAACCCAGTGGTGATGCATCCTGCTAACAAAGCATGCTGTTGAACTGACAACCTGTTGCATGTAAACTTAATGACGGATTGCGTTGGCCGACCACATGACTGTGTGTGTTACGTGATGTGATTGGAGCCCCCAGTAGATCACACATACGTGTGTGTGTGTGTGTGTGTCTTTTCATACCATGCTCCTCTCTCTCTCCCTCGCGTCTCACTTTCCTTTCCTCTCTCTTTGATCCTCTCCTACTCCTCCTTCATTTTTAGTCTGTTTATTTGCGTAAAAGTCACTTTGAACGTTTGTGTCACGTAACAGGATCGAATAACTTTTAATTGTCTCTTTCCTGCCTAAAGGAGAAAGTAAACCCGATGTTAAACCGAGACGAGTGCATGACATCAAGAAGAAGTCACAGATGCCTCTTGAGGAAACATCATTATAGATTTTCACGATAAAGGCTGATCAAACATCAATAATGAGTCTGAAAAATGAATAGATTCTGTGTGAAACTTCCCATTTAAGGAAGCAATGATCACTCGACAGCAGTAGTCCCCAAACTTTGCTGACCGGAGGGCCGCATGCGGCCCGCGGGCCGTAGTTTGGGGACCCCTGCTCTACAGGTTGAGGAGAAAGAGAGAGGAAGAAGGAAGGATGAGGTGAAGAAGGACAGGAAGAAGTGTGTGTGTGTGTGCATGCGAGCCTGTGTGTGGTTGGTGCTGGTCACCTTGGTGGGTTTCATTAGTGGCCCAAGGCCGGAGGGCCGAGGATGAATTAAGAGGCCAGGGGCCACAAATTTATCCTGGACAAGGCCCTCTGTGATTAAACCTGCTGGACAAACACACACACACACCCTAACACACCCAAACACACGCACACACACACACACACACACACGCACACCCAAACACACGCACACCCAAACACACACACACACACGGACACACGCACACACACACACATGTGCACAGGCAATGACATTTCCACATGAACACAACCTGACAAAATCAGTCAAACAAATGAGCATTTATGTGAATGAAGACAAGCAAACGTTCAAACGTTAAGCAAACAATACACACAATGAGAAAAAACCAACACACACACACACACACACACACACACACACACACACACACACACTGTAATCTACAGGGAGTTCATCATCATCATCATCAAAAAACTCCAAACCCTCAATTCCTCCAAATCTGTCACATATGGGCCCACACCAGTGCCTCCACTTGCATGTGCGTGTGTGTGTGTGTGTGTGTGTGTGTGTGTGTGTGTGTGCGTGTGTGTGTGGGTGTGTGTGTGGGTGAGTGAGAAAGAGAGAGAGAGAGGGAGAGTTTACCTTCACCCCCTGAGAGGTGTAGCACCGGCTTCACCAATAAGAAAACCCTCTGATGGAGAGTAGCTGCAGCTTTGCTCTCTCTCTCTCTCTCTCTGGATCGGAGGGCGACGGGCGGGCGAGGCCGGGTCACTGAGTTCGCCCCTGATCCCTGGTCCTCCGCCTGCCCCCTGACACCCTCGGGAGACGCCCACTTCGAGCGATCATCCCTTCCATCGCGTCTCCCAGCAGTCGATCGGAGTCACCGGCGACAAAAAGAGGCTGAATATGAATCCAAACACTCACAGAATTGAGACTTTGTTTAATGAAGAACCGATCGGCAGATCTCTCCGTTTCCAATCAATCAGAGCAGTTCTATTGTTCGTTCTATTGAATCAGTTCAGTCCTTCCAAAGTTTTATGTTTCACAACAAAATCCGTCATTTAACTTTTCATCACAACAATTCACACGTTTCAAAGAACACGGCCCCTCGAACATCGTTAGCAATGTTTACGCGTTGCAAAATAAAGGGAGGTTATAAAACCGGGCAAAGATCAAAAGTGCAAAGATGCACCGCCCCCCCCCTCCCCCCCTCGCCCCCCTCGCCCCCCCTCGCCCCCCTCGCCCAGTGTAATCTGACTAAGGAAGGGTCAGCGGGTTCTTGGGAAGGTTTGCAAGTTGAATGAGGTCACTCTTCTCAACCTGCAGGGAGAAATTAACCTACTAATACCAAACCCAGGGCCTAAACCCTGCAAGGCCATGGAGACCCTCACGTACACACACGCACACACACACACACACACACACACGGACACACACACACACGCATGGACACAGACGAGGGCTGCGTAGGCGCCCTTAAGTAATTTGTTCCTCGAAATCTCCCTGGTTAAGCAGATAAAGGGTTGGTGGTTTGATCCACTGCGAGTGGAAACAGAGATCTGGGATCCACCTCACACCTTCTGCTCTGCTTCCGATGGAAGAACCGGGTCAACAGACCGTTCGTCTTTTAAAATGAAGCCAACGGGGTCACAAAAGATCAAGAAATTGAATGGATTCAAGAGAAAACTGATCTGACCCAGAGAAACGAGTCTGTGTGTGTCTACTGCTCGTCGCAGAGCGGATCCTCACAGCAGATCCTTCAGAGCGGATCCTCAGAGTAGATTCAAACATGTGGCCAGTAAATAAGATTAATTGTGCTTTATAAAAAAAGAAAGGTATTGCATCAATCATGAATGCAAACGTATCGGATGATTAGAAGAGCACTTTTAATAAGCCAATTACACATATTGAAGAATGAGAAGCTTTTTTAGGGAATCATTTGACTCAATTCGCTCACTTTTGGAGCATGGTTAATATTTGGAAACCACTTTACTTTTAATCCTGTCTGCATTTGGATTTACAGCCTCTTTCCCCTCCTTTGTTGTTGGACGTTGCATTAAAGAAGATCAAAGAGAAAAAAAGCCCATCAATCTCACACACTTTCCCTCTGTGTCTCCTTTATTGGTTTCTTGTCTTTTACCATCTCGGCCGCTCCAAACACGCAGCGCTCAGGTCGGGTGCGTTTGATTTATACGACTTTGTTTCCGTCCATGGCTCATTTCCATAAATCACATGTCAGTGTGTTTGTAGCTGGAGGGACGTTAACAAGAGGCCGCAGTCCAAACACAGAGCGCGTAGAAAAAAGAACAAGAAGTTAAAAAAGCCTCCCGATACCCAGAGTGCCGAGCGGCTCCATCCATCAGCACAGAGAGAGAGGGAGCGCAGTTGTTTTGTCATCTGCAGAACGCTGTTGAAAGAAAGCGTGTGCGTGTGTGTTTGAAGTGTGCGTGCGCCCTCCACTTTCTCAAGTCGGACCACATGGCGAGTTGAAGGAGGGGGGGATCACAGGCCGAGTGTTTGCTTACGCTCACATGCACCGAAAGTTCACATGCGCGCAGCCTCCGGGGCTCGGGCGGTGCCCGCCGTTTCCATGGATACGGCCACTTAGCCGCTCCTTCCTGTGTTGTTGTCCCGAAGGCGGAAGGGCATGTGTGTGTGTGTGTGTGTGTGTGTGCGTGTGCGTGTGTGCGTGTGTTTCCCACGCTGCTCTGATTGAATCAGATACTATCTACTTCTGGTTACTAAGCACTTCCTCTCTGTTCTCAGGGGTCAGAGGTCACCCTGTGAACAGGGACTGGCGTGTGGCCTTGAGTTTGGTCTGCGCCGGTTTTAGAAGTCCAGTCCTGCAGCAGAGATCTGAGGGTCCAGACGCCCTGCAGGACATCTTCTTCGGGGTCGCCTCGGTTCCTGCAGTAAATCTGTAGGCTCCTTTGAGGCCTCAGTGGCCCCCCCGCCCTTTTTATTGACCTTTTCTTACCCCTTAAAATAAAGCAGCGTCTACTTTATGTCCGTCGAGTGAAAGAAGCAGAAACTCAGCTTTGTGTCACTCAGACAGATTCAATACAAACACTGTTTGTTGCATAAAGCACAACGACAAAGAGGCTCACCACCAGCCTGTTTACTCCACAGCCACTCCTTTCACAATAAAAGCACAAATATTCAAACCGAGCGTTTTGCTAAAAGGAAACTCAATGAGATATATAACAGATCCGAAGCTGCTGGGATCTACTTTTTTGTCCCTGATGCTCGGCCGTTGTTTTAAAAGCTTTTTGGCCGTTTTTTCCTGCATAAGTGATACACGTGTGTTCAGGTCTTCCCCTTTGCCCCCATCCTGTTCCCCCCCCATCGTAACAACACTGTCCCTTCTGCTCTTCTTCTCCACAGATTACAGCGTCATGTGTCCTTCCACGATTGATTACTCCCACGCTGCTCCCCTCAGGAGCTGTTCGTGGCCCTGAGCACCGGCAACATCTTGACTTATTAACCGCCTCTGTGACAGATGTGTGTGTGTGTGTGTGTGTGTGTGTGTGTGTGTGCGCGTGTCGTAATCCCTGCTGCTACGATTAGCAACACACCATCCCTCCGTTCAGGCGAGGCAAAGTGTCACCTCGCAGAGGAGAAGAAAGACAGAAAAAAGAAGAGGAGGGAGGAAGGAGGACGAAGGAGGAAAGTGAGAGAAAAAGGGCAGGTGGGGTGAAAGAGAGAGTGGAGGTGGAGAAACTCTGTATATTGTCCTCATCTAATTGTTCTGTGCATTAACCACGAGTTAATGGAGATCACAGCTTTTCCATGGCAACGTAGTTTCTTCTTAAAACAGAAACAGAGAGAATGAAAGAAGAGAGAAAGCAATAAAGATACGTGTCTGATACCAGAACAGAAAGAAGCAGAGGAAGTGATGAGGAGATAAGGAGGTAAGGAGGAGACTCGGTCCTCTGTAAACACCCACTTCCTTCTAAACTCTGCTCCGTGTAAACAGAAATGAAACGACAGCGAGAAGAACGCGAGCGCAGGGACGTTCAACGACAAACGTCATGTGACCAACGGCTGACATTTAAGGTCATCGAGCAACGGCGAGAGAAAGGACAGGAACAGCGAGAAGAAGGGGAACCCCAAACTAAGAGCTTCCCCCTTACATGCACAACAGCACAACAACAGCCCATAATAACAGGGGACGGACTGCGTCAGTCCATTGTTTCAGTTAAAATCAGTTAACAAGATGTTTCTACGTAGTTGTTAAGTTCTTAATGACGTCATCAGTTCACCTGAACCTCCTCAGAGCTCAGCTCCCCCCAAACAGTAAACGTGGAGAACCCGTAAGATGCGTAAATGCAGCTGACGTTACGGTGAGACGGCAGCAGACCAGGAGGACGAGAGACGCAGGAGACAGACACAGGAGGAGAACAAAGACAGCGAGAGTGAGCCGGCCCAGGTGACGACTCGCGGCCTTCGGGCCTGTAATTCGGGTCCTGATGACAGGGTTGCCGCCGGCGACGTCTCCCCTGGAAACGTCTCCGGCGGATCTGGACGGAGCCGCGGTGCCGCGCCCGCGTTCGTCCCGCTCTTTCATCTCGGACGTCCCAGACCTTCTTACAATTGACGGTGTGCTCGCAGGGAGCCGCACCCCCCCCTCCACGGCCCGGCCCTCCCCCCCAGGCCGCCGCCTTCCTCTCCACGTGCGTGTCACCTGCACAGGTAGACGGCCTGTGACTCAGACTCTCTGCAACACGAGTCCATCAAGAGCAGCGCGACGACCGAGGCGGAGAGATGGCTGATGAATAAACACAGAGAGGGTTTGAAGTCCTGGGCGGCTTCTTGTTATAGGTTTCATGAAAACATGAAACAAGCTAAAGGAAAGGAAGACAAAGGCCACTCGGGCCTCCAGGAGCTGCCGAGGGGCCGCGAGGCCCCCGAGAGGCGAACGCTGAAACGCAGCCGTCGCTCCTTTTCTCTGCCTACGACGATGCGGGATTTACTTAAACCCACCATCAAATATTAAAACAGAGAAACCAAGACAGTGGGGGGGGGGGCTCATGCGGCCTTCTCTGCCTGGGGAAAGAATTTACGCTCTCACACACACACACACACACACACACACACACACACACCACAAAACACACGAGCTGTAAAGCAGCAGGTCGGAGGGGGTTTTACGGGTGTGGACGTTCTGAACTATTGAGCGGCGCGGCGCAGCGCCAACACTGTGAAATTAGCAAGATGGCGACTCCCATGGAGCGACATATGTTTAACTGTCTGTCTGATCCCCCCCCCCCCCCCCACACACACACACACACACACACATACACACACCCTAACACAGCTTCCTCCCCGAAACCTCCTCAATGCAAACAAATCCCTTTCAAATCAAGGCCTGCAGCCGCCACACAGGGGGTAAGGCGGGTGACTGTGTGTGTGTGTGTGTGTGTGTGTGTGTGTGCATACATTCCTGGATGGTCTCTTACACCCTTGAAATGATTCTTTAGCTCCTTTTTATCATGTCCTGTAAAATAGTGGACTATGAAGATATAAGATCCACCAATTCAAATGTGTCTTGTTTTAGATCCACAATCACAAACATCTTTGAATTAATAAGCAGTTTTGTACGTCCATGAATATCAGAGGTGAAGAAGACGTCCTGTGAAGAGGAGGCTCTAATGTTGCATCCGAGGTGAACGAGTTGAAGATTACAAAGAACAAAAAGGTCCTGAGAGGGAAGCACTTCATCCGGACTTCAAAGCGACTTGTTAAAAAGCTGCCAGTCGGGTTCGTAACACGTCGGCGACGATGCCGAACGCGGAGTAAGTGAACTAAGTGAACTAAGTGAACTGGATGGTTGTGCTCGGGGGACTTTTGGTGGAAAGTCGTGTCACCTGCTCTCGTTTCAGCCGGCTGCGAAATAAAATAACATTGTCCCGCTTTGCAAACAAAGAGGAATCCAGTGAAAAGAAAACAATGAGCTGCAGCTTCAGTGGATTAAAGTCGGATTGACTTAATTCACTGACTAAATAAAGCCGGGGAACTCCCGTCCGATGCTTGTTTGCTTCTGGAGACTCGCAGGCTTTTGGGTGGAGACGCTGCTTCTGTACGTTCAAGTGTTTGACCGAATCGACAGAGCGGGGCTACACCCGCCGGGGGGGGGGGGGGGGGGGGGGGGGGGGGTCACTGTCAGGGCTTTAAGACATCGGTGCTGCACATTAAAGCGCCTGTTTGAAGCGAAAAAGCTGTTTTAAACAGTTTCACAGTCTGGAGTTTCTGCTCGTGTCTGCAGAGTCTCAGACGCTTGATTTAAGACGAGTGGATTAAACCGGTGAAGAATTAGCCTGATGAGTTTTCCCAGCCATCGCAACGGCTAACGGAACGCCCCCCCACGTCGACCCACTCGACCCCCCCACCTCGACCACCTCGCCCACTGTAAGCCGCTCACAGTCTGAAGACGGGCTCTCGTTGTCTGAGGCTTACACGCGCACACACACACACAAACACACACAAACACGCTGCATCACTTCTGTCACAAAGGCAGCGCTCACACAAAACGTGCTCCCTGCAGAGGATTCCCTACCGAGGGCTGCGAGTGGGCGACGGCGTGAGGGGGCGTGGTCATCGCTGATGAAGGCCGGTGGCCGTTTTGATGTTCTTCTTTGAAACGGAAGGGACCATGTTTGGAGTGCGGGGGGCCGTCGAGCGGAATTGTTAGCCGCACCTCAATAAAGAACGGCTGAGACGACATCACTTCCTGCGTCTCCTCGGCTCGATGCACACAGGAGCTTCCTGTCGTCTAGTCTAAGCTACTTTAAAACAAAACATGATTATATTGATTCCGGTTCAATATCACTTTTTCCAAAGCTTCTCTGGTCCCTTCATGAGCTTCACTCTGGGCTAAAAGGTGAATACGTATCACCTGCCATGAATCCAGAGGATTAAACAGTTATTCTACGATATATTTATGTGTAATCCTATTTGTAGAATTATCAGCGGCTGTGATGTTTACAAAGACAATGCTTGGCTTTTTACCTCCGTCAGGCATCAAGAAGCAAAGATACAGACTTGTAAATGAAGTGAAATGCTGATTCAAGCTTCGATCCCTAAACGGCAGTTAATGCCTCCCATTCAGTGCCTTTGTCCTCTAGTTCATCAATGCTAATGCTAGCTCTTTGGGACAGCGCTAGGTAAACAAACCACGACCTAGAGCAGATCGCATTCACCGCTTTGTGTGTCTGTGTGTGTGTGTGTGTGTATTATAGCACGGGTCAATGGAAACAAAGCAAACATGAACAAACACTTGTTTGATTTTATTCTAAGTGTGACGCTTCTCTTCTCATCCGTTTATGTGAAGGACAGTTTGATGTTATTTCTGTGTCATCTGCTAATACAACACTTGTGTGGCTTGTTCTGCAGGTTGTGCACATTTCTATAAGTGAGTTATTTCTAAACAAGTAAGACTATCACTCCGATCTTACGTGTGAAACAGCAAAGAATAACTGAACTCAGACAGAATTTGCAGAGTTGATTCCGCTTTTGAGAAGCTTGTTTTTCTTGATTAAACTACAAAAAGTTCCCAAATGAAGGTGTGTCTCCTAAAGCCAGTTGAAATATTCTTCCTCGTTGAACAATCCAACAGAAACAGAAGAGAATCAGAGACTTTAGATCTACAGTAATCCTTTTCCGTTCAGCGGATCCCTCCTCGTCGATCACTCACGCGACAGAGCCGGGGACAGTCGAGAGGTCAAGTGTCAAAGTCGCGGTGCCTCGACAGTAGGACCCAACAAAGGTATTCGTGGCCGTTCTTTTAATGATGATGGACGCCTCTGTTGTTGAGAGTAACGCCATTGTTCCAGGTGACATTCCTGCCAGTCATTGGGGGCTGCGTTTGCCAGCCCCCCCCACCGCATGACAAAGAGCCGGGTCACCTGACGCCCCGACGTCGCCCGCCTCACTCAGCGGCCTCCCGGCCAAAGTAAACAAACTGTTAATTCAGGATAATTCAGCATAGCCGATAGCCCCCCATAGAAATTCCTCGGCTCGGCCCCTCTGCTTCCCCCCGCCCACGTGACCCCCCCACACTTTTCCTTTTACCCCCTTCTCTGCTTCTCCCTAATTAACAGGGGTTTCAGTGTTGGGTGACTTTCAGTAAACAGAAAGGATCCAGCGACCTTTGACTTCAGGCCCGTCGCGTTTTAGCGGCGAACATTCGGCGATGTTGTGCGTTTGTTTCCAGGCTATTTGGAGGAAAGTGTGTCACCTTTGCACCGTCGGGAAATCCTCCCTCCGTTCACACAGGACACTCAACGTGGACCCGTCTCCATCCAAGCCCGGGTTGTCTTAATGCTAAACCCGGGTTGTCCTGATGTTAAACTCGGGTTGTCTTGTTGTTAAACTCGGGTTGTCTTGTTGTTAAACTCGGGTTGTCCTGATGTTAAACTCGGGTTGTCTTGATGTTAAACTCGGGTTGTCTTGATGTTAAACTCGGGTTGTCTTGATGTTAAACTCGGGTTGTCTTGATGTTAAACTCGGGTTGTCTTGTTGTTAAACTCGGGTTGTCCTGATGTTAAACTCGGGTTGTCTTGATGTTAAACTCGGGTTGTCTTGATGTTAAACTCGGGTTGTCTTGATGTTAAACTCAGGTTCCCAGCGGTTCGGTTTTGCCGTACTCAGGAACCAAAGGGATAAATGACGGCTTTGGAAATGAGCTTCAGGTTCACACAGGTATTCTGTTGTATGGAATGTTTTGGATGATAACCGTGGTGTTTTAAGGCCCTCGATGCAGAACCGGCCGGTGGTCCGCTCCACCACTTCGGTCCAGGTTGCCGTGAGATTCGGTGCAGATGTTGCTGGTTATTTGACCTGCAGCGTGGAAGCTCTACACATATTCTAATGAGAAGGTTTAACAGGTGGCAATAAATTAAGTGAAATGAAGGATGCGTGAAGGTAAAAAAGAAAAGTATTTAGTTTTTTCCAGGAGGCGGAGGAGTAGGAGGAGGAGGAGGAGGCGCTCTTCATCCCTCTTCTTTTCTCCTCCTCATGCCACAGTAAACGGGATCATTCATCTTCTTATCAGGTGAGTCCTCCCCCTCCGCCTCCCCCCTGGCCTTTGTCCTCTCCGACAATGGGGCGATGCGGGGTGAGGAGGGTGGGGGGCATAAAGAGGTAAAGGGGCAGTAAAAAAAGAAGGGTGGTGTTGATCTGTCGTTCTTTACGGAGAGGTGGTTCAGGTAAATAGGGGCCTTTTTCCCCTCTTTGCTTTGTTGCTGCTTTAGAAGCATAATGAAGGGGTTTGTGTGTGTGTGTGTGTGTGTGTGTGTGTGTGTGTGTGTTTGCATCCCGCCCATTTTAGGTTTTCTCTCTCATGGGAATAAACGACTTTAAACAATCTCATAAGTTTCCATCCCACCACACGCGAGTAAAAACACAAAAAGGTCCTCACACTATTTACCTGTGTCCTTTTTTTTACGGAATAGAATGGAAAGGAAATATCGAAATAAATCCTTCATTCACACCAGACTATAACATTTCTGGGGAGTAAAGAACCGCGTGCCATTATGGTTTGGTGGATTCCGATCTTCTTCCTTTTGACAGAGACATGAACGTATCGTTGGTCCTCTTCACAATGCAGGAACGGCGTTCTTCAAAGGGCCGTAACCCTGGAGACGCACGCGCTCCCTGCGGTCCAGCCTGAGGTGAGCTGCTCCGTGACCCGGGAGGCCCCGAGCTGTCACCGCCCCGGGGGAGAGCCCTGACTGCTGGGGGAGAGAGTCACCTGCACCCCCCCGCCCCCTCCGGAGGAGATCAGAGAGCCCCAGAGTGGAAGGTGAGGACTGAGGGCTTCGTTTCTCCCACACTGCACGCTGACCCTCGAACGCGACTCCAGAAACTCTCAAATAAAAGCTGGAAATAATCAATTTGGGGATTTCATCCTCGACGGAGACCACAAGAGGAAGCTCCGCCTCCTCCTGTGGGTGACCGACATTGCCGAGGTCAAAGGTCACAAACACGCAGGAGAAGAAGAGGGAGACACGTGGATGGGTATTATCAGCACAACCAATATATATAATACCTGAATATCACACATGAAAAAGAAAGTAAATGAGTCAATCTACCTGAGAAATGTTGTGTGGCAAAGGTCATGGAGAAAGAGCCACAGTGTGTGTGTGTGTGTGTGTGTGTGTGTGTGTGTAGGAGAGAGAGAGAGAGGGCTCTGAAAGGGAAAGGCTCCATTAAAGCCCACCTGTTCTGACCCCTCCAGGTATGTTACCTTCCTTTCAATCATTTACTCATTC
This sequence comes from Apeltes quadracus, assembly GCA_021346845.1. Taxonomy (NCBI): domain Eukaryota; kingdom Metazoa; phylum Chordata; class Actinopteri; order Perciformes; family Gasterosteidae; genus Apeltes; species Apeltes quadracus. The sequence goes on from CM037936.1 coordinate 1,024,730, forward strand.
TTTCATTCACTCGCTCCTCCCTTCCTCCCTCCATCAGCGGCCCGGGGCAGCGCTTTGAACTCACAACTGTGTGTGTCTGTGTGTGTGTCCGACAGAGCGAGCGAGCGAGCGAGCGAGAGAGAGAGAGAGAGAGAGAGAGAGACACACATCGGTGAAGAGAGGGCCGAGGACGACAACTTTTCATTTTCACAATAATAAACGTCTCTTTTTATGATGTGTGGACCCAATGTGTGCGTGTGCAGGCGCATGTGTGAGTCAGCTGAGATTTAAACTGCTGTAATTTTCTGCCTCAGGTGCTGTCAAACCTTTGTTCCCCCTTAATGAATGTGGCATGGATGCATAGGCCTCTTAGCCAGCTTACTGTGTGTGTGTGTGTGTGTGTGTGTGTGTGTGCGTCTAGCATCCCTGGCAGCTACAAAGATCTTATCTCAGCCTTTGTCAAACTAGCTAAAAGGTGTGTGTGTGTGTGTGTGCGTGTGTTTACATCAGGCTCTGTCCACTCTAAACATTTGTCAGCGTGTTGGATCCACAACGACTACGTGTTGGTTCCATCTCCTGCTTACGTGTTCACTCCCCGACCTTCTTAAAGGGGAGACGGACGGTTCGTTCGTTTCATGCTTTTGAAACATAAAGTGCTAAAATTACAATTACAATTTTTCATTATATTCAACCTGCAGTGGCTTGACATCGCGCGTGCCCCCCCCACCCCCCTCCCCCTCTAGACTCCCCCAAAACCTCCCACCTGACGGAGTGAGCTCAGCAGGGCGTGTGACGTCACACCTGTCCTTCCTTAATGGATCCATCCGTCCCTTCAACCCGGTGATTATGAATCACCTCCACGGAAGCATGTGTGTGTGTGTGTGTGTGTGTGTGTGTGTGTGTGTGTGTGTGTGTGTGTGTGTGTGGGAGAGGGTAGGGGGGTGAATGAAGAGGTTACGACGTTAATGTTCAGAGGCTCAGTGTGTTACATCAGATGTGTCGGCCATCTTTGTGCGGATACCTGATGAGTATTCTGCCACTGTGTGTGTGTGTGTGTGTGTGCGTGTGTGTGTGTGTGCGTGTGCGTGTGTGTGCGTGTGTGTGTGTGTGTGTGTGTGTGTGTGTGTGCACTCAGGGCTGAGGTGTGCCGCGTCTCCATTCTTATGTTAACACGGATTACCGCTGTGTCCTCCCTGCTGGCGGTGCATTGTGGGGCCCGGCCCGCTCTGTGGGGTTGTGTCTACGCCACCCAGCAGGAGTGAGTGTGTGTGTGTGTGTGTGTCTGTTACCTTGCTGCTACCAGCAGGACGGCCCATTGGACGCTGCTGTGGACAAAGTGTGTGGTTGTAAATGTGTGAAAGGAGGAATGTGCATTAAGTGGAGGAATCAGATTAACAGTCAAATGTTTTAAGGGAGATAAGTATTGAAGAGGAGGCTCAGGCAGGTAACAGGTAACCAGCTCAGATGGAAACAGCGCTGAGGCCTTTGCAGGATGAAGGAGAGGAAAGTAGAACCCACAGTGCTGTCTCCGTGTTTTATGAGCGCGTCTCGCTGCTGTTTACATGTTAAAAGCTCTTTAATAAGAAGCTGCGGGGGAAGCGGGCGGACCGGAACCTTTCATCTCAACCTGTGCTGTCACACCCGGAGGGGGGGACCTTATTTATGGCGGCGCGCAGGTCGCTTCTTTGTGTGCAGCACTTACGCAGCGGTCTGAGTCAGACCGAAGGCTCCAGAGGAGGAGAAGGAGGAGGAGGAGGAGGAGGAGAAGGGGGAGGAGGAGGAGGGGTGTGATCTATTATAGATTTCAGATTATTTGTTTCTTGGACAATTCCCCAGAGACTCATTTGCTTTCCTTCCACCTGTCTGTGGGCTTAGAACCCATGAAGCCGCTTTAATGAGTAACTGCGCACTTAAACGGCCTCAGCGGACAGGCAGGCGAGGTAAACCTGACAGGGTCCAGCTGTTGTAATCAGATTACTCTAATCCCATTACACCGGGTGCTCAGCGCGTGGAGGGTTCGGGTCTGATTGGAAGTCGTTTTTCGGGGGAAAGGGCGTCGTCTGCCGCGTCTGCAACCTCCCACTTCCTGTCTGAGGGACGGAAGGAAGTTGTTCGCTTGTTTTAATAACCAATCCGCTGCTGACTATCCGAGTCAGCTGTTCCCAGCGTGTCCCAGTCGACGGCGCCATCGTCATGCGAGGACCACGGTGGTTTTAGTGTCTTCTGTCAGCAGAAACAAAGGATTTAGATTAGTGGAGAAAATGTGTAATCCCAGATTATTGCTTAAAACAAAGTTCTTCTTCGAACACGCTACAGTTTTCACTTGAAATGAATGAACCAGTACGTTCCAACGTGGCCGAGTCACGTGACTGGCGAGTCATCTGAGCTGGAGGCGCATGGACGCAGCGGTTACGGAGACACGTTGGACGCGACGTGTCATTTCCTCAGCTGATGAAGCTCCCCACAGTCGGTTGGGTTGCAAAACGTCCCCACTTCTTGATTCCCTTCCCACGCGGCAACAAACGCAAACACGCAAACACGCAAACACGCAAACATGCAAACATGCAAACATGCAAACACGCAAACATGCAAACATGCAAACATGCAAACAGCCCCAGAACCCAGCGGCTGTAACTTCACACCAAAGATGATCAGAGAGCCGAGCACCAGAAAGAACACAGCAACATTATGAGATAATAAGATAACAGAAGGCTCTTGAACAGGTTGTTGTGAAGCGGGACGTCTCCGAGGACCTCAGCTTAGAAGCCTGCGTGTGATTGGTCAGATGAGGATGTTCCTCCTGCTGCGACCACAAAGAACAACGTCCGTGCTGCTGAGGGACGATTTCCCAAACCCAGCTGACTCAAAGGGCTGTTTCCAAATAATGACCCACTTTGGTGTCAAAGATTAATGAAGACATTTTTTTATTTGACACGTCTGTCACGTGCACGAAGCGGAAGAGGCGCCTGTTTGTGCCTTTTCTTTCTCGCCGCGTCCTGATCTGATCTGAGGACGACGGAGCGACGAGCCGCCGGAAAACTTTCCCTTCTGAGGAGAGAAGAACTGTGAACTCTTCACCTGGCTGCGTCACACACACACACACACACACACACACACACACACACACACACACACACACACACACACACACACACACACAGACACACCTGCTTTGAGCCGTCACACACACACACACACACACACACACACAGAGCCACAAGGCCAAACCTGCTGTAAATCAGCCCTGACACACACACACACACACACACACACACACACACACACACACACACACACACACACACTGGCAGAAGCATGTTTGAACAAAGGCGAAGCTGCAGATGAGTTCCCTCCTCTTCCTCGCATCTCGCCCTCGCACGCCGTCGCGTGGAGCCGATGAGCGAAGGACGCCGCCTGTCCCGTCTCCCTCACAGGCCTCTGCCACGTGTCGCCTGCATGAAGCGGCTGGGTGGCCCGAGTCCTCATACCGCCCTGTGATGGACAGCCGACCCCCCCGCGGTGTTTTCCTCTCCCTCTGTGGTCCCGCTGTGTGACGCCGTGTGACACCATGTGACACTCCTGTGCACTCGCAGCGGAGGATTCACACCGTGAGGGCGTGAAGGGGACTGAGAGAACATAAACCAGCGCACTAAAATGTCCCTACGGAGGTCAAACTCAGAGTCCCCGGTTCCCCGAAAACACGAGAAACTATTGTTACGGCCCGTCAGAGGCGCCACACACACACACACACACGCACACACGCACACGCACACACACACGCACACACGCACACACACACGCACACACGCACACACACACACACACACACACGCACACACACACACACGCACACGCACACACACACACACACGCACACACGCACACACACACACACACACACACACAGGGAAGCGACAGCCTGCTGTCCCCTGGCCGGGTGGGCCGGCGGTCACACCGGGGGTCCCGTGGCAGAGTGTGTGTTGATGTGCAGGACAGACGCACACGGCGAAAGGATCCATTCTGTGTCACATGACACATTCTGTGTCACATGACTCCTGACTGAGGATTTCACTTCGTTTATCTTCAAAATGCTCCTTTTTCGTCGAGACTGAAGCCGCGTCGACATTCTACCGCAAAGTCGTTTATGCCTCCACCTCGGCCACGCCCCCTCTGGTTGCCCAGGCCACGCCCCTCGGTCAGATGGTCACGCCCACACAGGAATCGATTGGGCCTCGGAGCCTCAGAGCGTAAATCTCCCCGCAGCCGACAACTGTCCTGCGTTCTTCACATTGTCGCGGTGGAAAAAGGTATATCTCGTGTCTGAGCGCACACGCACACCGACAAACACAAACACACACACCGACAAACACAGACACACACGCGCCTCCCTCTTGCTGTTCCACCTGGGCTCACTTTAAAATAACCTCAGTCTCATCCGCGTGCTGTGTTATGATAAGGAGTGTGTCTGAGATGCCCCGTGTGTGCGCACACACGCACACACACACACACACACACACACACGCATGCATGCGCGGGAATGTCACAGAGTGAAATACGGTCACACGGAGGCAGAGCAACCCGAGCCGAGCCGATGACGAGACAATGACAGCTGCCCCGAGAAGAAGAGGAGGAGGAAGAGGAGGAAGAAGATGAAGAAAAGAGAGAGAGGAGGGAGGAAAGAACCGGAGCGAGTGGAGGGGAAACAGGAGACGCTGGCTGATTCCGGGAAACGGGTTCATTATTAAGATCATTAAAACACGAGAAACGAATCAACTTCAACGCGCGGTGGAGACACACGAGACAACAACTACACAACCATTCGATCAAAGCCGCGCGCAGCAGGTGGCCCCCACATGACAAAGGGCCCCACTGAGACAAAGACGTCTCTGCACCGTGTGTCTTCTTGAAGTCCTTGTGTGTCTCTTTGCAGCCATTTAATGTCTCTTTGTAGTTCTCTTTGTGCTCATTTTGTCTCTTTGTAGTTCTTCTGTGTGTCTTTGCAGCAGCTTTATTTAGTCTCGTTGTAGGTGTTTGGTGGTCCTGAGGAACGGACAGATGATGATGAGTTATGACGGACAGATGATGTGAAAATCAGCTGGTTTATAACTGATTAACCAAATAAACGCAGAGCAACACGACGTTGTTCCAAGTCTGCTTCAAGAGAAAACAATTAAGGGTGAGATGGGCTGAGGGGGGGCTGCTTAGAGAGAGAGGGGGGGAGAAAGGGGGAGAGAGGGGGAGATAGGTGGAGGAGGACGCAGGCGTTCAGTTTCACAGCTCAGGGTGTCAGCGGTGAATATTTCATGTGAGATTTCTCTTGTTTCTGTTCACGTTCGTTTACTGGTCTGCTCTGGTTCCACTGGTTTCAGCTCCGCTTACAGACGGATCAGCTGATCAAACAATGGCACCAGATACAGTTTCACCTTCATCCAATGCTCCGCTGATGCTTTAATTGATTTGTTAATTCATGTTTTAAATGTTTTACCACCCTAAAAACACACACACACACACACACACGCACACACACACACACACACACACACAGTAAGAACTCGCTCTGCTCCCAAATAAACATGAACAATGAACAAACGTTAAATAGCATCTTTGTGATGACACAGGCCTGTATCTCATGTGAAATCAACATAGGCTGAGTGAAGACTGTGGGATGATACACTTTGTAGTCTGACACACACACACACACTCACACACACGCACGCACACACACACACACACACACACACACACCATGCGCCTGCTCTGAGCGTGTGCGAGAGGAACTTTAGTTGCTCATGTTACACTGAAGCCTTTTATCTGTGACCCAGAGAGAGAAAGAGCATCGGGAGCATCGTCCCGGCAACAGACGTGAGAGATGACATGATGACAGGAGAGTGTGTGTGTGTGTGTGTGTGTGTGTGTGTGTGAGAGCCAGATAGAGACAAGTGGACTTTCCAACATTAACTTTCCTTGTTTTACGTCCGTTCTGCACGCCTCCGGTTACAGTCGATTTTCTGCAACAAGCTTGTTTCCATTGAGCAGAAATAGAAATCTTATTTATTTATTTGATGTCACCTGATCATTTTACAGGGTTTCGCATTGGCTTTGTGTACTCGCGGCGATGCGTCACAGTTATCTAGCAGCCGAATCCACTCTAAGTCGGAGCCGTCGGGTCGGAATGTTTGGATGTTTGAATCAGAACCGTCTTCTGACGACACGTTGGGGAATCCGGTGCTCTTTATTCCTGGACGGTGAGCCGTCAACTTACCGTATGTTTGTTCGTCACATGCAGGAAAACCTGCCGATCGAGCAGCTTTCAACCTCAGCAGCGAGAAACCCGAGTCGCCCGCCGCGCTCATGGACTTTTGGCGCCTCTGCGTTTGGGATCAAGTCGTCTGTTTGGCTTTCGGTTCCCTGCTCGCAACCACGGAGACGTGCGCACAAAATGTCAACAGCGCCCGTTGAGTAAGAGAACTTTCGGCTGTTTCTCAATCAGGAGCCGCGGCCACGTAAAGGCTTTGAACGATGAGTCACGCACGCAGCGCGCACACAGCAGGCATCGTCCGTGACCTTTGCAGTGGACGCTCACGCAGGGTTTGAGGAAAGGCCCGGCCGCTTTGTTTGTTTTCACGATGGGAAGAGAACTGAAAGTGTTCAATTCGAGCGGTGAGTCACAGCTGAAGTGGGAATCCAACGTCTAAAAACAATTAAAAAATGAACGTATTCTGCAAAGACGATTTGTGTGTTTTGTGCTCATTGCAGCTGCAGGTAAAGTGATAAATGCCACAAGCACACGTGGTTCTGCTGAGTGAAACATGACGACGCCGGTGGGCTGCATGTGGAGAGGGGCTCTTCTTCCTCCTCTTCTTCACGCAGAGTGGGAAACTCAGATGCACCAATATCCCTGGTTTAGCTCTTATTCTGAAAACCACAATACTGCTACTTACCTGTTGACGCCGCAGTGACACTGGAGGCCGCGAGTATCGCAACTAACAAGAACCAAATAACATCAGAATGTTAACGGAGGAAAACAGGGAAGCTCCGAACAACACGGCCTCTCACACACACGCCGCCTCCTTTACCGGATACACCGACCACAACAGATGGGACCCCCAGCACACACACACACACGCACACACACACACACGCACACAAGCGTTCCAACACATGTTACCTCTTTTCGTCAGGGCGGCTTTAGACCCTTATTGCCACAGTCAATTAGTCCGTCTGACAGGACTAATCAGCTCTCTCACACAACACACACACATCCAAACTACTCTTATATAAGACTTGTTGTGTTGATATGTGTGTGTGTGAACTTTTCCTCCTCAGAAACAAACTGTGATGTCTTTCGTTTCGTCCTCTGCGTCTTTGTGGTGGACGCACGGAGGCGCAGGAGGAAGTGGGATCATTGGAGCAGAAAAGGAGACGCATGTGTGACGGTGCAGCTAATAAACTGGATGTTAATGTAAAAACATGAAATAAAGTGAGGCAGCGGCCTTTGAAGCTGGTCCACTTTGCTTGCATTTCCTTTTTCAGCTGTTGAAAGTGTTTGAGTCAACATTAAAATCAGAGAAGTGATTTTAGTTTTAGCTGAATCGTGGCTGAACACCTGCGCTCATGTAGCTTCATCGGCATCAACGTGTCCTTTTGAACGCGTCGTTTATAACATCTGAACAGAGATCAGAGATGTATCCCGAGCGGATCTCTGGGAGTCGGATGAACCCGCTCAGCGCTGCTCTCAGGTCCGTCACACCGCCGCTCCTCTTCCTCGGTCTGCGATGAAGAGTCACAACAGATCCCCTACAGGTGAAGAGGGTAAAAACTAGACATGGAGCATCATCTAATGGTAACAGAGGAGAGAAATCTACTCACTCAAATTCTCAAAGAGGTCAAATTGTCACCTAAATGTTGCTTGAGTGGAAACGGAAGCAACACGTCTGTGCCTTTATCTATTTGTCGTTGTTGTTCCATTGCGATTGCAGAGTGCATTTGTTAACGCAGACTCCAAACCCCTAAAGCCATGAAAAAGTGCATCCAATTGTTGGAAAGTAAAATAAATGCAGGGTGAGTTTGCATGAAGGCATTGTGTTGATATTCATGCGCACAATGCAGCAGTGTGGAAACGGCTCTCTGCCCACACGAGCTGCTTCTAATCAGCTTTAGCTGCCGCAGCCTGTAAAGTGGCTCCTTCCCAGTCAAAGGGCCCAGTCAGCACCGAGACCACACACACACACACACACACACACACACACACACACACACACACAGCAATCTGACTTCCTCAGCTCAGGCCACTGTCTCTCTCGGCTTCCTGTGTGTCTGACAGATCGAGAGAAAGCGTTCACTTTCAACACACTTTCACTTCGTCTTCCTGCCGGCGAGAGAGAGAGAGAGAGAGAGAGAGAGAGGGAGAGAGAGAGAGGGAGAGAGAGAGAGGAGACGGGTCGTCCTGTCATCTCGCTCTGAGCTGCTTTCCACCGCCTCACATTTCACGTGCCGGCCCCTTTGCCCTGGTTCACACATTCACACGTCCTCACGGGGGGTGAAGGGGTGAATCTGCACGGATGAGGTCTGACGTTCTTGACTCGTCGTTACGCTGCAAAGTCCCTGCAGACGCTGCGTGAGCAGAATCGATCGGATGGATTGTGATCGCCTTTAAAACATCGCTGCACCGACCGCTTCCCTCACACGTTCCACGCTCTCCAGGGTGTTGCATGTTTTCAGAGCGCAAATCTTACTTTCTACAAAGAAGAAATCTTTTAAAACAAAAAGGAAATAAAGGCTTGTGACTGTTTGTCGGAGGGCCTCTGTGAACCGAGTCGCACGAACACAACTTGTCCGTTGTGGTCATCAGGATTCTGCTGATGTTGTCTGTTCAGTAGCTGCTAGCAGGAAGCCTCAGACACAATGCTCATCACAATCTGCAGCCTACTGACTTTCTGTCCGCACTCTTAGTAAAAAAAGAGTGATGATTTACAGTCAGTTCAACCAAAATTTAATTATCTTATTAATGAGACCATTCATTGATTTATGCTACAATTCCACAGCCGAATTACGTGTAAAAACCCACAACAAATACTCTTAAAAGCCATCAAAAAGGCAAAATCAGTCCTACAGAGGCATGGTTCTCAACCTGTGGTCAGGGGCCCCCTGGAGGGGCCTTGAGGAAGGTGAAGGCGGCCCCTGGAAGAAGTGAGCCCAATGTTGGGCATCTGTGTTTCACTTCCTCCTCGACCATCTGCTCGTGTTTTATAACCACTATGATGGACGTCGGTCCGGCTTCGTCAGCGTCCTCCACTAAATGGAGGTGGAGAACCTCTGGGTGGGACGAGGCTTGTGGAGGCTTGTGGAGGCTCGTTGCCTGTTTCTCCCACGGTTATCAGTGAAACCGCTTCACGCGAAGGGAAGTGACCGGCGAGCGTTGTGCAAAAGTGAAAAGTGTTGGCTAACGGCGTGTTGAAAGTGAGCGAGGACGTGCGAACGGCGACACGGGCCCGCTTGCACAAACGCCGCTGGGTTGCGTCTCCTTCCTGCCGGCGGGAGGAAGGTGACTTGTTTTGCTTTTTTGCGTGAGAAGAAAAAAGGAACTTTTTTTTTCTGGCGAATGTGATTCACACGCGGACAACCTGAAATAACCCGAGGTCGTATTTTGGTCTTTTTCTTCTCTCACACCCTCCGTCCTCAACGAAGTGCAAAGAAGGAAAAGGAGAAGTGTTTTGAAGAAGATGTGAGTGACTAAGCGTCTGTACGTTCGCCGCTGTCTAGCTTTTCTGCTACAAATGGGCCGTGACCAATATTGTTATTCCCCTCCACAATGGGACACTGAGTATTAAATAGTTGAATCTCTAAGATAAATTGTGCAAAATGCTAAATGCACGCTAATCCCCACTGTATGAGTCATGTTTACATCTGATGCTCCGTTCATTTTTAATCAAGCTAAATGCTAAATCGTGCTAATCCCTGGTCGATGAGTCATCCATACGTTGGATTCCCTGCTAACTGCTAATCAAGCTTGATGCAAATTTCATGCTAATCCCAGGCAGATGAGTCGCAGGGACGGTTTATTCCCGCTAAATGCTAATAGAGCTAAATGCTAAATGCATTTTAATCCGAGTGCAATGACTCACATTGTGAGATGCTTCACAGAAAGACGCGTCAGTTAATCCATCTGAAGCAAATTAAGAAATGTATCTGGAGCTGTGGTGTGTGTGTGCGTGTGCGTTGGGATGGGGGGGAATAATCACCTCAGATTACAGAAAACATAAATCTTCTTCTGTGCTCATCAGTGTTAAACCCTCATCAGCTGTAACGACTGATTTAACGTCTTCAACCAGATGGCTCGGACTCATTTAGTAATGTTCATCACCTTCCAGTCAAGACAAGAACTCACCCTGTGGTGTGTGCACGCAGGTGAGCTGCACGCAGGTGAGCTGCACGCAGGTGAGCTGCACGCAGGTGAGCTGCACGCAGGTGATTGGTGCTGGCCGTGCGCCTCGTAGACAGTAAGCACATAGACAGCGTCACGAGCACCACATGTCAATCATCACCCGCCGGCTCTCTTGTCCTCTGTCCTCCATTGTTGTTGTGGTCGCCCGCATCTGAAGAGGCTTGGAGGGGGAGGCGGGTCCCCCCCCTTCCCCCTGTCGCCCGCCCCCCCCCACCCCCCTCCTCCACCTTAAACACAACCAGGCCATTGACGGCAAAAATTGCTGCCAGACCGGAGAAGAGCGACGACACGGTGGAGAGGATGCGGCGAGTGTCGCTTTGATGGCGCCCGAAACACAGCCTCTGCGTGTGGCATGTACATGTCGGTCTGTGTGTGTGTGTGTGTGTGTCAACGTGGGAGAATGTGACTCTACTGTATATATGTGCGTCCGCACGCCTTGTTGTCTATCATTCGGTCCGTGGGCAACCGATGTTTACATACACAAAGCTGAGCCGGTGTTGCACTGTGTGTTTGTGTGTTTGTGTGTCTGTGTGTGTGTGTGCGTGTGTTGGTGGGGAGGCAGGGGTGTTGGCAGTCATTGGGTTCCAGTGGTTAACCCCTAAACTTTGTATGTCTCGGGGTAGCTGCAGATCGGTGGGGGGCATCTGTGCATCTGCACTGGTGTGTGGGCATGTGACAATAAGGGGGGGTGAAGGGTAAAGAGGGGTGGGAGGGAAGCGGGTGAGGAAGTAACTCCAACCCCCCCCCCCCCCCCCCCCGAGAACGCCCTCACACCACCACCGGAGGGAGAAGAGGAGGCTGCTGGACCGCAGACCACCCAGAGAGACGGAGACGCAGAGACAGACATCAGGACGGGAGCAAAAATAAATATAATATCAAAAATAAAGGAGGGAAACCAGTTGAAAAGAAAATTAGAGGAAGACAGACAGGACCATAACGAAAATGGAAATGTATAAGTGAATAAACTGGAACGAAGAGTAAAGAAAGCTTTGTCCTTCCCGTATGAAACACATTATTTACTGTGGAAGCAGAAACATGCTGAACATTTACTCTCATTCTTCTCTTTTCTTTTCCAGCTTCTTTACATAAGTTAAAGAAGAAATGTAACTTTTGTCCTTTTACGACAATGCATATAACAACAAATGGACAAATGGACAATTTGTTGTTCGCAGCTTGAAGACAAAAACACTCCTCATTGAGAATATTACACATCGGAGCTTTGCTTAAAGGTGAAATATGGGAACATTCAAAAGATGGTTCAGGTGACATGAAACGTCTTCACACACACGCACACACACACACACACACACACGCACACACACACGCACACACACACACACACACACGCACACACACACAGACACATGCAGCGTTATTTTTAAATGGCAACAATGTAACCAATGGGAGCAATGGGATCCATTTAGTTTAGCGCGCCATTTATCAGAACACATGAGGACACATGAGGACGCATCAGGACACTCGAGGACGCATGAGGACACATGAGGACACATCAGGACACTCAAGGACGCATGAGGACACATGAGGACACGAGGAGGCGGAGGAAGGCGGACGGGGGGGACGGGGGGACGGGTTGACGGCGTCGGCTGGAGGGACTTTCTGTCTCCGTGTGCTGATGGAAGGAACCTCCGCTGGTGTCCCTCTTTATTTCAAACACGTTGGCAGACAAAGGAGGTCTGTCCGTCCCCGAGGCCTGTTTCCCTTCTCCCGTCCCTCTGGACAAGCGCTGCGTCTCATCCGCCCGCGTGTGTCCCTCACATGCTACACACGTGTAAAACATCTTTAGGGCTTCATGGGATTTTGTTTGTGTCTGTGCGTCTGCGTGATCACTCGTCCACACACATACGTGACTAGTGGATACGTAGTGTGTGTGTGTGTGTGTGCGTGCTGTACACTTCTTCCAGTTATGGACCCTCGAGAGTCAACAACCTGCTTTCCTTTAACAGAAAAGGCTCTTGACGAATCACACGTGTTTGTGTGCCGCAGCAGGAAACTACAATAACAACGAATCAACAATTATACGCACAGTTATACACACGCACAGTTACACACGCACAGTTATATACACGCACAGTTATACACACGCACAGTTACACACGCACAGTTATACACACGCACAGTTACACACGCACAGTTATACACACGCACAAACAGGTAGTTTACGGTTTACGTTTAAAACAAAAATATGAAATGACAGAATGATGTGTTCAGTGTTCGTACAGTAGTTCCTTGGTTTCAGCATTAGCTACGCTAACAGGCGCTAATGCTGAAAGCAGACTCCCGGTTATATAAAATATTTTCATTCATTGTTTCCAGATGAAGAAGAATCGTCATCGGCCGCACGGAGATGTCATGAAGAATCCTCCTCGGCGGGACTTCTCCTAACTTTCCTCACTCTTCCCTGTCTGACAGGAAGAAAGAAGCAGAGTGTTTTTTCTCTGGTGGAAAGTCCCTCCGTGGATCCAGGTCACTCACTTCCACATGTCCGTCTGTCTGCCGCTGTGAGTCACGCTGCCGTCACGCAGCCGGCCGTCGGTCAGGTGACCGGCGTTCACCAGCCGGGCGCGGGGTCACCTGGGGGGCCTTTGGTGAAGGTGAAGCCCGCCGAGGTCATGTGACCTGCGTTTTGAAGTGCGTGGGTGGAACGTGGAACCCTCCCATCAGCGAGCCTTTTCCTTCCAGGTGCGTTGACTGTTCTCCGACGGCTCGCAGCCGCCGCCGCCGCCGCCGGGATCGATGAGCAGAAAAAGCTGACCGGCGTTTCCAGCGGCACCGTTCGGAAAAGTGGAAAAGACGAGTTGCTGCTCGGCAAACAACGTTTTCATAAACTTTATTTACTTTATTTGTTAATTTTATTTCAGAGAAATTCACAGTTTAGCTTTTTTAATCAGGACGTCACCTTTAAATCAGACAATCATCTGTGGCTGGACGCTGGAGCTTTATTTTCTATGTCAGGTGACGCAGGAGGGGAGTGTGTGTGTGTGTGTGTGTGTGTGTGCTTTAGTTCATGTTGTTGAGTCTCTGTGTGTAGATCAGGTTGTGTGTCTGTGGTTTGTCTGATTGTGTGGGCTTCACTCTGCTGCAAGCGATTGTTGCACATAATCTGACGGTAAATCAACCTCGCCTCCCCCTCTCTCTGTCTGTCTCTCTGTCTCTCTCTCTCTCTGTCTGTCTCTCTGTCTCTCTCTCTGTCTGTCTGTCTCTCTGTCCCTGTCTCTCTCGTTAAGGGTGCGTTTGTTTCCCTCCCCAGCTGTGATCGGAGCAGAACATTTCCTCCCGTTTCTTTAAACAGCTCGTTGTGATCTTCCTCTCGAGGTCTTAAATAGACGTTATGTGAACGTATACGTGTTCGTATGCAGGGACCCTTTGAGTCATCTCATACGACGACACTCTGAGACACATCTAATGAGACCTTGGTTGAGGAGGCCTCGGTGTGTTTTCTGTCGTCCCAAACAGACGTGATCAATGGAGGGAAAGCGATTTGGGATCATTGAGGCCATTAGTTTCATCATTTCATTGAAACACTGAACCTCCCAGCGACTGTGACGATGGCGGCTTCGCGTCAAAGCAGCACGGCGCTCTGTGTCTTCATCTTCATCTTCATCTTCATGAGGTCTGAGGAGGAGGAAGAGTGAGACGGTTTGTTGGTTTGTCTTTGCCTGTCTGTCTGTCCTATCGGTTTTCCTCTGCTGTGTTCGTAACGCCGTCCCACACCTACTCCTTAATGTCTGTGCTGCGTGTGTGTCCGTGCGTGTGTGTCGGTGCGTGTGCGTGTGTGTGTGTGTCCGTGCGTGTGCGTGTGTTAGCGCCGGATGCCCCCTTGCTTTCGATGGTGTCTGCCTGAGAAGCTGACTCACGTGCGCGGCTAATCGCGGCGGCTTTGCCTGCGATCAGGGCTCATTGTTGCTCGTGCAGGGAAAGGAGAGGCTCCGAGACGCAGCTCAAAGAATCAACGGGACTTTAGAGGCCGTCTGGCTCGCGCCTCCATGTTTCCCAACGAGACCGCAGACAGGGCGAAGCGGGTCAACGACAAACACCCAATACAGGGATCATTGTTTCGACTCATCGACAGACGCAGGGAAAACAATTAGGAGCATCTTCCTCATTATGATTAATACTAAAGCACAATCGCTCATCAGTGAAGGAAAACCCAAAATGTCTATAAAAGTAAAATACATTTTAGCTTAAAGAATAATGAACCACTTTATTTAATTAGTGGGATTACAAGAGAAGAGAGAGAGGAGGGGGGGGGGGGGGGGGCTGTTAGCGAAGGATTGACGCAGAGGCTCTGGTCAACATGCAGGACTCTCCAATGGGAGGTAAGGGGGGGGGGGGGGGATGGGTTCTTAAACTTAAATAAAAACATCCATCATCAAACGTATACATTTATCCCCCCGCCCCCCATCTGTGTTTGGTCTTCCTGGTCCGTCCGTCCATCCGTCAGATACCGAGTGGCGAAGGTCCTTTTGAAGTTGGCGTTTCTCTGGTGGGCACACCTGGAGGCCAAATTGCCGGTGTTGTCTTCCAATGACACAAACACACACACACACACATGCAGCGTCCCCTCCACACACACACACACACACACATTTCCATCGTCACATCAAAGTGTCATGACTACAGGGCTCGGGGAGACTAAATACAGTTTACCTTTGTCTTTCGGCGGATCGGCTTCCTCTGCACTCACACACAACTGGAAACGCACACGCACGCGCACAACGTTGCACTTCTGCCTTTGTGAGGAGCGCCGTTGACAGAATGCGTCCTGCGGCCCGGCACAAACAGTTCTCAGAGTGCCCTCACTGTCCCTCCTGTCCTCGCTGGGGTCCTCACACAGATAGTTGCACACACACACACACACACACACACACACACACACAGGTGTGTTACCTGTTGGGTTTGTAAGTTGTTGTCTTTAACACACGAGGTGTGCTTTACCGTGACTCCCCTGACAACGCTCAGCTTACCTGCTGAGTTACCTGTGTTTACACCTGTGTGTGTGTGTGTGTGTGTGTGTGTGTGTACTGCTCAGCTTACCTGTGTTTATGTGTGTGTGTGTTTGTGTAATCCTCCACTTTGCAAGCACAAACAGGGAGACACACCAAGGAAGGCTTAGGATGCAAACAAGGTTACATTTCAGTGAAATTGGTATTTTCCAATGTCGTCCATGAGGTGTTTGTTGTTCAAATGATTTAATAAATGTAACAAAAAAACATTTGCAGATGCAGGTTGCAGTTTCAGGTGTGAAGGCTTTGAATGGCCCCCGTCCAGCAGCTGGCGTTTGTTTTTGTCCTTTTACTTCCCGTTGAAGGTGAAACCATCTGGACCAGAGAACCCAAACACGTGGAAATATGGAGCGCGGCGTCGTGGAGAAGATGGCAGCGAGATGATGTCACGTTTACAAAGAGGAAGCAGGTTACACAACGCCGAGCTCTCACAGGGTTTCACCACAACGTCCCAGATGTCAGATGTCGTCCCATCAGTCCATCAGTCCACGCGCTGCACGCGCAGCGAGTTACGCAGCCGCATCACAAGCGCATCACTGAGGGCTCTGTGGTGATCAAACAGCAGCGTGTTGGGAACCTTTAATTAAACTGTTACCGCTTCAAATAATGTAAGCACACTGCAGCTCTGTTTTTGAATGAAGAATAAAAGGAATCTTGTAAGTGCAAAAAATCTGATCATAACCTGATAAATTAAATAATATACAATTTATTTTTGTATTTTGTTGGAAACATTTTATGTCCATAAAAAATATAGCTTTTGAATAAACGATCTATATGTATTCATCTTGTTTTGTTTTGTTTTGTTTTTGCACAGAGCGACAGGACAGTAACTTATGTGTTACATCATTCAGCTGTGTCTGTAAAGAGCCTTTATTTCTCATAGATGATGAAAAGAGACACAGACGGGGAAGTTGGAAAATACAGAATTTCAGTTTCAGTGACAGACACACAAAGCATTCCAACATGGCCGCCAGAGGGGATGTTACGTCACATGACAGCTCAATATTAACAACCAATATACTTTGTTGCCACAGATCTTCCTGAGCAATTTATTTGTTGCGGTTTTGGGTCAAATGTCAGAGTGTGAATTCCCAAATGTGTCAAGAGGCCGACCGACCTTACATGTACACACACACACACACACACACACACACGTACACACATACACACGCACACACACGTACACACACACACATGCACACACACACACGTACACACACACACACACACACGTACACACATACACACACGCGCACACACACACACACGCGCACACACACACACGTACACACACGTACACACACACACGCACACACACACACGCACGCACACATGTACACACACACACGTACACACACACACACGCACACACGCACACAGACACACGCACACACGCACACAGAGCAGGCAGCGCTCTGTGAAGTAGTTAGCTTGCTCACTAGTATTTCGTAAACATGTTGACGCTGCGCTGGCCAATCAGAGCGCAGGACTGTCACACTCACACGCAGGTGGTTGCGTGCTATTGTCACACACACACTGTGGTCTCAGGGCACGCACACACACACACACACAGCAGAATGATTAGGAACCGGTTGTTCCCAGAAACAAACCCAATCACATGGAGATGAAAGATGAGGCCCTCGAGACACACAACACACATCTTCTATAACTGTTACTACACGACGCACAAAAGGCTGCTTCCAGTTACACAATCATCTGCAGCGCACGTTTGACTTTCTCAAGCTGCTGATTATCACGTTTAATCAAACCCTTCCTTTTTCCGTGGTTGGCAATCAGCGCTGTGAGAGAACAATAATTACCAATAACACACGTGATTGTTTCATCTCCATTTAGAAGGTTTGGAAAGACCAAAACACGGCGGTTGCGTCATCACCTTAAAATGACTGAGAGGAGCAGCGGCTTCCTGTCAGCTGACGTCGTGGTGTAATTAGCCTCATTAAGAGCACCGCGGGGTCTTATTGTGGTTTTATCGTCCCATGAGCCACGATAGCGTGTTTGGAATGAGGAGGTCTCCGGTAGCGACTTGTCAATCACAGTAAGCTCCGCCCCAAAGCGCCCCCTGCTCTTTATGGTCTGCTTGACTCTAAATGGACCATAATGCTCTAAATGAACATCATGTTTTATTGAGAAGACTTAGAGACTAGAGACTGAGACCATAAACTGATGGTTACAATGTTTACTGAAGGAATAAATCCAGAGAGAAGTAGAGTCATGTTCTCATTGACGTCTATGGGACCAGAGGAGTCGCCCCCTGCTGGTCAATAGAGACGATGCAGCTTCGAGGCAATTTTGCATTGGCTTCTGTCAGCAGAAACGCCGTGTGTGCACAGTGCGACTGCGTGTGTGTCTGTGTGTGCCCGATCGATCGGTGTAAATGCGCGTGAGTTATGTCTGCCTCTGTGTCGGCGTGTGTCCTTGGTGGGAGATGAGTTGTGGGAAAAGGGGGGATTTCTGCCCAATCCCACTCGCGACTGGCAACCCTTAAATCACTCGGCACTTCTGGCCCTCGGGGTCAGGGCGAAACCGGATTAGATGAAAAGCCACTCTCCCTATCCGTCTCTCTTTGTCAGTGTCATTTTACGCCGAGAGGATGATGAAAAAAAATATAGAGGGGGGGGGGTGAAGAAAAAGTAGAGTAAAGATGGAGGGAGCCTGATGTTGTCTCTGCTCCCTCCGTCGTCGCTCACACACAAAGGGGAGATTAACTTCCAAAGAGAGGAAGAAGTCTGTGAAAGGAAAAGGTGAGAGGAGGAAGGAGGAGGGAAGAAGAGGAGACAGAGGCCGAGGAGTGAGGGAGGAAGGTCACATCATGTGATCATCCCTCTCTCCTCTCTTCTGTTCACGTATGTTCATATTTGATCTTATTTTAAACAAGGAGCCTGTTGTACAGCAGCAAATAAAACAAAGAGTCATTAACTTTCACCTGATCATCAGTGTGTTGTCTGTCTCCAGGTGTGGCTACCAGTGACCCTCCCCCCACCCCCCCCTCCCCATCCCGCCCTCGTATCAGCTGTCAGACCGGCTGACTCACCTGATGCATGTCTGGCTATTAATGATTCACACACATGTACAGAAAACACAAAGCTGCACCCACATGTGGGGAAATTCATAACTTATTGCTGCACTGAGGGACACAAACACAAACACACAGCCGCACACAGACGCACACAGATTAAGGGCATTCCCGTGAGCGGGTGACTCAGCGTCTGCGAGGCTGGGGAATGCAAACGGCGGCGGGAGGTTGCCGGTTCGGATCCCTGCAGAATGCAAAGGGAGCGCGCGCGGCTCCCGTTGACAGCCGAGGACGCCTCGACCCGCCGCGCGGCGCCGCCCTGTCGCACGCCCTCCTCTCTCTCTCTCTCTCTCTCTCTCTCTCTCTCTGTCTGCGCAATCCCACAAACAACACGTGGTGGACAGAAGCGTCTCCACGTGACGACCTGCTTCACTCAACAGGTACTTGTGTTTCACTCGAGTGCATCTTTCCATTATGTTCCGGGCCGAGCGACTCGTTGCTTGTCTGCGTTCGCCTGAAAGCTTCAGAGGCCTTTGCCTTCGCCTGTGAGTCAGCAGGAGACTTCAGCCTCTTGTTGTTGCTGCCGGTTCGGTGTGGCACCGCGCTCTGCACATGTTTACACTTATTTATTATAATTAATAAGTCTTTTCTCAAGGATTACAGTGAATTACAGAGCAGATGTGGTGATGATGAGAAACGGCAGAACTAAAGGAAACCGACGAAGACGCAGCTTCGCACATGTGCGTTTAGTAACATTTATTACGGCCCTGTTCCCTTAAATCATTATTATCACCATGAAAAAAGATCCATTGCAGCTGTTCAGAGGACTTATTCTCACATCACAGCTCAGCCGGCAAACAGAGAAAGTGCTTTTTACAAAACAACAACACTTTGTGACTCTCTGGAGAAACACACACTGAACGCCTCCTTTATTCCAGCACATTGTGACATGAGGGCGACTTGGGGGGGATTTTCCTGTGTGTGTGTGTTTGATGCACCTGTGCGTGTGTGTGTGTGTGTGTGTTTTCCCACTCATTCATTCCCATCACACTGATGCAGGTGCTTCAAGTCCTTCATTCACAAAAACAGGCAGTGGGAGGGGGGCGTGGGGGGGGGTGGCAAAGGAAGGATGTTGCACTTCAGCGGAGCAAAGAATGGACGCATTGTGTCTCACGGCGGCACATTTCTCACACTTTTCTTTTTTTTTTTTTTAAAGTGGTCTCAGCGTTCACAATGTTGAGAAGCGATCGCTGAGTCGACTTCCACACGCGCTGCTTCTGTCCGGACACGTCAGTCAGCAGTCAGCGGCGGGGGGACACTTCATCGAGCAAAAGTGAGAATGAATGTGACCCCGAGTAGGCGCTAGATGTCGCATGTTCATGTATTTATTGTCACACGCACTTGAGGAGGACTCGTACGTTTTTATTCCCCAACAAAAACTCCAAGGAAATAGGGAATAAATTACAACCAAAAAGGGGCTCTGAAAAACAACGCCGGGTAAAATGAGGCCAACTCAGGAAACTGGAACAAGGTTCAGGACAAACGATGCTAAGATGGACTTGATGCTAACTTGAGGCGGCTGTGGAAAGACATGACACACTGGCACAGGACAAGGGGAGACACGTGGACACAATCAGGAATCAGGGGAGACAATCTGACTGGTGACACATGAGGAAGGGCAAGGAACCTCAAACGGCATTTCCCAAATAAAACAGTGAAGTCCCAAAACAAACATGGAGACAGGACAAAAGCCCAACTTGACCTACAGCTGTGACAGCAACGTGGGCGAGGCTAGAAGATGTACCATCTTAGAGAATGTTACCGGCGGCTGCAGCAAGCCGTCCCGGCTCCTGGAGGAGTTCTTGTTCCTGGCGCAGACGAAACATGCCTCCACGTACCCCCGGACCTCCGGCTCCACCAGAACCTCTGCGTGACGGCAAACATGGGCCGAGAAATTGCTGCACTTTTTTTGCGCTCAGCAGGTGTTGGCCACTCGGCTACAGCGCTGGCTGTCCATCTGAACCCTACCGGTAAAGGAGACAGTATCGGCATGAAATGACCCGTTGCAGGACATGATTCTTATCAGTGTCTCGGTCGGGGGAATAAATCAGAACGTCATCGGTATAAACGCATGCGAACTGCTGTAAAAAGTCTCTCAACGTGTCATTTATCGTAGCGTGGAAAACTGCCTAGGCGTTGGTGAGACCAAAGGGCATGACTAGATATTCCTAATGTCCGGGTCGCGTGTTGAATCCTGTTTTCCACTCATCCCCCCCCCCCTCCCGCCCCCCCTCCCTAATGCGAGCCAGATGATAAGCGTTGCGCAAGTTCATATGCGCATGTTGAAGCTGGTCGGACGCTGTTTTCGTGAGCGGAAGGGGACATCGGTTCCCAACTCTCACGAGTTGGGAGTGATTCCGGTAAGCGGCGAAGAGTCCCAGCCGCTGCTGGGAAAGAAGGATGGGCTGATGGTTCTTCTTGCACCCCACCTTCACGTCAGAGGTCATCGGGTCTTTCTTTGGATATAATTAAGACAATGAATGCTGCGGTGAAATAAGTGGTGAAACCTGTGAATAGTGCTTCTTCTTCTCTCACATTTTTATCTTGTAACGTTATTAATAAACGTAAATGTTTTACTCGCGCGGGCCTTAATGAGGCTGAACACATCGGCATTCCCCTTCGCTCAGATAGCCGTTCGTTTCTCCAGCTCTCGTTTGTGTGTTTGAGTGTGAAGTGTCCGTAACGACTCCGCGGTGACTCACACACAAGCACACACTGGGATTTACCCAACGGTACCTGCAACTGTGTTCATTTCTTCCAGTACATTATTCAGGTGACTCATCGGCGATCCCTCTCTTCCTCCACACCTTGGTCGCTCATGGAACACATCCCCCCCCTCACCCCCCCACGCCTGAGTCACCTCCCCCGCGATGACCGCAGCCCTCGGCCCGCAGGCGCGCTAGCTTAAGCAACGCCAAGCTAACAATAGCCCCGAGGATTACCCTGTGATGAAACGGTGGTTGGGAGAGTAATTAGGGTATTTCTAGCGCATTTGCCCCCCCTTTCCTCCCCCCCCTCCTTTCTTTTTGATCCACAAGGATCGACAGGGATCGGTTTGGACTCGCTGACTCGTGTGCGGTCAGACGCCACGGAGAGCCAAACGGGGGATTAGCTACCCGGGGTTTGTGTCGCTGCTGGATTGTTGGCAGTGGTGTGATTTCGCTTTAAATGGTGAGCTGTCGCACACAAACACACACACACACACACACACACACACACACACTCACAAATGGAATAACTGATTCATACACGGGGCTAAATAAAGCGGCAAACATCAGGTTCCTTGTCTCGGAGATCTGCTGTGCGACTGATTTCTGAGGAACTGAACAGGTTGTTTCACAATAACCACAAGTGATATTAGCCCGAAGAATGTGAGCGCACACCCACAGAAACGGATTGACACACAACTTCTATTCCTGTACAATGGGACGCAGAAAACAAACAAACGCACACGTTAGAAGTGAGGTGGCGACTGGTTCCAGACAAGGAGAGATATAACAGAATGAATACAAAGTCAGGGGTGTTTCTTGTTGTTTTTGAATATATAGCTTCCTCCTATTTCTGGATGTAGGCCTCTATGCATATGTGTATTTTAAAAATCAACGATATTCCCCATTGTACATGTACCAGATAGTAACATTTGAACACCTGGCGAAGACAAATCAGTCAATGACTTTATCAGCAGCCGGGCTTCGCCTGGTGGGACAGAAACCCGGAGACAATGTGCTGAAATATCCCGACTCAAAGGAGCGGCTTTACCGGTATCGCACGCCGTTTATCGGGGAATGGAGGCCCCTCTGAATGCCGTGAATGAACTGCTATCGCTCTCAGAGTAGGTGTTCACTCCCACGTGTTGTTTTCCCCTTTTACAGGTTGTGTAGTTTGACCTGTGCAGCCTCTGTGTTCAGCTTAGTGACAGAACACAGGCCTTCAATGATGAACCCTGATCGTCCTCACAATGTGAATTTAACCTGGTGAGTTCAGAGATAACAAAAACAGCCGTTTGGAAGGATGGTAACAAACGTTAACACAAACACACACACACACACACACACACACACACACATACACTCATTGCAGACCTGTGGTCATGACGGAAGTCGGTTTGAAGGATCCGTTCTGTCCGATCATCCTCCCTCTTCCTCAGCTTTGACTCAGGTCCACCTTGTGCGTGTGTGTGTGTGCGTGTGTGTGTGTGTGTGTGTGTGCGTGCGTGCGTGTGTCTTTGGGAAGGCTGGTTTGAGTTTTTGCATGACATTTTTGGAAAGTGATGACATTTGGTCGCCTCCTCAGCTCTTCAGAGCGCCGCGTGAGGGCGGGGCCTCGGCTCCGGGGTCACGCTTCGGTCTGACGGATGACGGTAATGTCGTTGTGTCGACCACAACTTCAGCGCGTGTGCGTTTCTCCTCCGTGTGCGGCAGGAGGTCTGAATGTTCCTTTCTACTTCTCGCTTTGAAGTTCCAAGCAAAACGCCTGCACGCGCACACAAACACGGATGCAAACACGCGCAGACGCTGTGAAGCCTCTCACTCATCACGCAGACACACAACACACGCAGACACACAACGGAATGTGTGTGCGCCTCGCAGAGGAGGAGCTGCTGTTGTGGTTCGGTGTTTTTTGTCGCTGGAGGATCCTGCAGACACACAAACATCCGGCGGCAGTAATTACCCGTCTGCGCCGACACCGACGACTGACGGGGGCCCTGTCGGCCAATCACGCGCCGGGGAAAGGGCCTCGCTGGAGGCTTCTTTCGGTGATCACAACAAGGTCTTGAGAAATAAAATGGTATTTGTGAAACAGTTTCTGTGTGACACTATTTCCCATCAAAGCGAAGGATGCAGTGGTTTCCTCCAGCTGTTTTCTTCACCCGCATCTGGAACGATGAGAACGTCGGTGTGACGCTGCAGAAATCGGCGGCGGAGGATCTTTGCTGTGAGAGGTGAAGCTGTCCGTCACGCAGCGAGGCTGCTTGTGTCAGCGTGAGAATGAGTGCTGTGCGCTTTGTAGACGTTCCATCAACGTGGATCCGCACGCCATCCAGGAAGTAGGAAGACGGCAGAAGCCCACGAGGCCGATGCCGAGTTACAAAAGCGTGGACGTCTATTTGCGCCTCGAGTGAAAGGAGAAGTCAACGTTAACCGTACTGACGCAACGTCACTATTTTAACACAATCATTACACATTATTTTCCATAAGCCGTTAGCTCTCTTAAAGACGTGCCGTGAAACGGGAAGTAAGGACGCGTGACCAGACGACGCCATTGTTCTGTCCCGTGTCCATTCAACTCACAGAAGAACCTGCGGGCAAAGCCTGACCCGCATCAGACCTGCACCGGGTCCTGGTCCAGAGACGGGACGGGGGGAGGGAGGAGGGGCAGCGAGCTCCACGCCGGAGAGAGTGACCGCGCACGCCTTTGTTTACCAACGTCAACAGGAAGCACACGCAGCCACAGAGGAAAGGATCCGTCCCTTTGAATGCCAAGGCTGTGAGAAAAAGTGGACTCCAAGCTGCACTGTGTGTGTGTGTGTGTGTGTGTGTGTGTGTGTGTGTGTGTGCGTGTGTGTGTGTGTGTGTGTGTGTGTTGTTGCCATGAGGCACCTGCTGCCTTTCTTTTCAAACCACCAATAAGGGTCAGAAAGATCAAGAAATGAATACTCGGATATAATGTTGGGACACAGACCCCCCCCCCCCCCCCCTCCCTGCTCACGGGTCAAACTGAGGCGTGTTGCTGTTGGAGCGATGAGCTGCGAGGCTAAAGCTACGTAGCATAATGTATCTCATAGGAGGCGGAGCCTTACAGGACGCCACCTGCAGCGTCTGAAGGTGATGCTTCCTAATGTTTTATGAGCGTTGATGTGCACATGTGTGCCCGTGATCATGCAAAACAGACACACACACGCAGGAGTTATGCATGTATACACATGAGCATGTGATTGTGTGTGTGTGTGTGTGTGTGTGTGTGTGCTCTGAAAATAGCTCTGAACAGGAAGTCTAAATCCAGCCTGGCCCAGGAAGAAAAGTGTGCGAGAGGAACAAACAAATCAGGAAATCCTAACACCCCCCTATTCACACACACACACACACACACACACACACACACACACACACACACACACACACACACACACAGTGAAGGTAACTTCATCCACGCTCACTTCTATTTTGTCTTTGTGTCACATGCCGATATGAAATCTGCAGAAATGTTCAGTTCATCCTCATATGGACACA
>CM037936.1:1054500-1069500 GCA_021346845.1 Apeltes quadracus
CTCTCAACTTCCCCTGCCCGGATCCCCTTTCTGGAGGTCAGAGGTCATTCATTAGGATGCCCTCCATTCCTGATAATACCCACATATACAGAGTGTGTGTGTGTGTGTGTGTGTGGGAGGGTTACAACCGACACAGGACTCGAGCAGGGGTTGCGAGGGCCGGAGAGGGCTGACAGCTCCCATCAGTCTTTAAACACACACACACAGACACACACTTTGTCCCCGGGGGCCGCGGTGTCCTCACGCTGCCCTGAAAGGGAGTCGCACTGACCGGTCACACTGATGACAGAGAATGTGACGCTCCGTCGGTTCGTCGTCTCAAACCGAACCGTTTCACACTCAACCAGGTGTCTCTTGGTGTTTTAAGTCCTCGAGCTCGGAAACGATCGCTGCGGGTTGTGGGCCGCGCTGGAGGCCGACGGCAGCAGA
The DNA here is from genome assembly GCA_021346845.1 of Apeltes quadracus. Taxonomy (NCBI): domain Eukaryota; kingdom Metazoa; phylum Chordata; class Actinopteri; order Perciformes; family Gasterosteidae; genus Apeltes; species Apeltes quadracus. The sequence continues at coordinate 1,054,930 of CM037936.1, forward strand.
CTGGGGCCACTGGGCGGCTCCCAGTAGGAGTGCATTGGAACGTGTGAGCCAGGCTCCCAGTCCGTCCTCTCCTGTCGGCACACACACAGAGGTGCAACCGCTTCATTCTGCATTTCCTGCTTTTGATTAGAAACGTTTTTCCGTTGCGTCTGTAAGCAAAGAGCCGCCCGGAATCAGAAGGGAGGGCCCATCGGTTCGGAGCTCGGCCACTTCAGGTGGAGGAGGACGAGGAGGAGGTGAAGCACCGAGGACAGGCAGCTCAGTTTCTGCCTCTCAACAGAATTGCATTAAAAACTTTTTTTTTTATGGCACTAAACCGCTGAGAAACCCGACGGCTGGCCGGCTTCCATGTTTAAACTTGGGCAGCACTGGTCCTTTGTGCCCCTCAGCAGAGACCTCCGACCTCTTTCCCAGCAGCCTCGGGAGCGAATAAAAACTTTAAGAAGAGGAAAATATTTACAGTAGAAAACACATCTAACCGTGGTCCTTTTATCTTCTGCACGCGCATGAATCACTGCGTCAGAACAGCCCGTTCAGGTCGTGCCCCTCGTTGAGTAATCCTGAGTGACGTTCTGCGCCCGGGGCTTTAAGTATAGCCTTCCCGTGTCTCTGTGTGTCTTCTTCCTCTTCCTCTTCTTCCTCGTCTTCTTCTGTGGTTGCGCGGCGCTGCGCTGCATTGTCTGGGCCCAGTGTGACAGTTTGATGAGCCATTAGTCGGCATAATTTATCTTTGTGTTCACCCGGCCTGCAGACTCTCTGTCTGCTGTGGGCGGAGGGCCTTTGTCCTGACTGCTGCACACAGACGCACACACACACACACACACACACACACACACACACAGGTATAAATATATACACACGCCACGGAGGAGTCATACTTTCGACGGGTTCGGGTGGAGCGACGCGGCGAGGCGCGGCGTTACAACGTGTGACATGTTCAAAAGATTATGAAAAGCGTCGATGAAAGATGCGTCCTCGTGAACGCCGCAGACTCGAACGCCACACGTCGTTCGCCGGCGATTCGATCACTCGCAGAGGCTTTTGAACGTCACGAGCGCGACGTTCAGGAGAAGAGAACTCAAGGATCCAACGAGCGAACGATCGGCCCTCCGTGTGAGAAAGTTACATGACTTCTGTATTTAAGTTCTGAACAAAAGCACAACCGTCCGCGTCCTGTGACCAGGTTTTCCTGCTGGACTTTGGAAGGAGAGCAGTGGTGACGGATGGATGGGGCGATCTGGTTCGGGGGCAGATTGTGACCTCTGACCTTTTGGGGGAGACCGAGCAGCGGTCATGGCGACGACAGATCTTCACGCAGACGATGCGCTGCTCGAACTGTGGAATGAAGTTAGTTTGAAATCAACAGGTTTTATTGTCACTATATGGAATCGTGTCAAAGAAAAAAAACGTTTTGTGTGCAACTGGCGAATGAAAATGTCCACACGTCCTTCCGTCTTTTGTCTTTATGTTATCGACACCGAGGCACCGAGTGGACATGTTCCATGTGAGGGGGGGTTCTTTTGAATGAGTGCACCTGCTCCGGGAGGAAAGAGGGCGAGAGACGCAGATAAGAAGCGTACAGTCAGCGCTGGTTGCATTTGGGATTACGCTTAACCTTTCTGAAAGGGGTTAATAGTCGACGAGGCAACACTCCCGTCTTTCAAGTTCGTTAGTGCGCATTCTTCCGCTGGGCCAACAGCTGGGACACAGCGAGGGGAGAGACCCTCCCGGCTCGATAAGAGAGGTGAGAGGTAAACATTGACCCGAGTCCTATCGCTGCTGCTCCAGGTCCATCTTTCACAGGAGGAACTGTGCAAACAGCAGGGGGGGCGCTGATAACTCTCTTTCACTGCGAGCCGTAAAACTCTACGTATCGCCTGATAACGAGGACCAGGCCAGCTTAGGGTCCTCGCCCCAAGCGCCATCGACACATTCCGCCTCCCACCTCTGAGCCGCTCCGATCGATCCGCCGCTTAATGGGAGAAAACTGTTTTTCACGGACTCCTCAAATGCTTGTTTCTGCTGCTGAACGTGTGAAAGTTCCGTCCCAGCAGGAAAGGCCGAGGATTAACGTCAGCGCCCTGATTGGCCGGAGACCCGTTCAACTGGGTGTTTTTCACAGTTGGCAAGCGAATAAAACGTTTATAAATAGTCCAAATGTTCTCAAACGATATCTGATGACGAATACACTCCGCCTACTTACCTGCATTCCACCACAGCCTGCTGGGACACTGCATTCTGGGTAGTGACCAGCAGGGGGCGACTCCTCTGGTGAGAAAATGACTCCACTTCTCTCTTGATTTGTTCCCTCAGTAAACATTGTAAACATGAGTTTATGGTCTCAGTCTTCTTCAACGCAGCGTGATGCTCCCTTATTAAAAGGGGCGGGGCTACACAGTAACTGACGGCAGCCTACAAACCAACGGGGGACGTGATAAAGACTTCCTTTCTACGGCCTGTCCGTAACCAGAAAGCCTCCTAAAACCACAGATTTTGCATTTAAACGCGTTAATGTGTTTATAGAGACTCATCTTTTCTTTTTGCTGCTGCTCGCTGCGACGTTTTTAATCTCTATTTAACAACCGCTCCTTCAAAACAGCTCCGCTGAACTAAAGACTGTGGTCAAACTGAGAGGCGTCTTCATCCCAGTGGGGCTGATGGTTTCCTCCCAGTAACCAGACCAGTTGCAGGGAGGATGAGAACGAAGCAGTGAAGCCGCGGAGCGAGAGGTGATGCGAGATGACCCGTCTGTTAATGGCTAACCGGGTCGCTGCACGTGTAGACAAACACGGCGCCGTCCTACGCCGCCTTCCCCTGTGAGCAAACACATGCCTGCGCACATAAAGAGGCATCTGCACACAAACGCATTACCTGAAGAGAGAAATGGCCGCTCCCCAAAGTCCACCTGCGCTTCTCCTCGTCAAATGAATTCTGTCCTGCGAACCTTCCCAAAGTTTCCCTGACTTCGCTCCGAACGAGTCTTTGTGATCCATAGAACGTGTAAACGCCGGGAAGGACTCGGAGTCATCGTCCCTGTGCGGGACGACCGGCGGCTTCACACAGAGACGAAGCTTCATCACCCCATCAGGTCAGGGTGTGTAAACACCTTCTAATGAGCAGCAAAGTCAGGATATTGAATCTCTCGCTGTTAATGTATATATATATATAAATATATATACATATATATAATACAGCACATTTCCTGTACGGCCGGCCTGCCAGCTTGTGTCCACAGCGTGTGATGCTGCTGGTGTGCAGTGTGCCCGCTTTGTCTGTTGTGATGATGATGATGATGATGATGATGATGCACTGTATGATGCACTTTTTATTCATCTCGAGCTGTGATGCTGGCGAGCTTATTATCTTAGAAACAGACTTTACCTGCGGGGTGTCCACATCCATCCATTCAACACCAGAACGCAAAGAACCACTGTGGCTCTGCGGGGCCATTGTGAGGTCTGTGCCGCCACCTGCTGGTCAGCCACCGCACTGCTGGGACGATTACGAGCACCTCATTTTGACATTTTTAACGGCATGAAAATAATTTCAGATCAGCATCTCGTGTGTAATGGGAACAATGAAAGGTCAACTAATTTAAGAAATTATTTTGGAGGTGACTGCAATGTGCGATACGTTTATTCATCAAGATGAAAGGTCAAGCAAAAAATATTCTAATTTCATTTTAGTTATGAAGGTTGTGGCATCATTCTTTTGAATCTATGAGTTTGCAGCATTTCGGATGGAACAAGGTTATCAGGTCCAAATTCAAACACCATTTTGTCTCTAGTGAAAAACTTTTCACAGCTTCTTTAACGAAGCACATGGTTACGCCTCGAGGCTCCGCAGAGCCGTTGATGACAAAAGGTGTCAGTCTACAAAGGTCCCCGCTCGGCCTCCTGGAGGTTTGCCTTTTCCACGCCGGAACTCTAAAGGAAGCTTCAAGTGTGACATTTCTCTGGTGTAGATGGAGAAGGCCCTTTACTAATTTACAATTAAAAACTCCATCATATCAGCCTGCTCGTGTTCGTGTAAGGTGGGCTGGCATGTCATCTCAGAACATTCTGACCCGGTTAGCTAGCATAGGAAGCGGTCAGACAAGCTGCTGTTTAATAATGAACGCCGCTCTGAGGCCCATATTGGGTTTCGCCACAACGCGTTGTGTGCGGTGCAGATAAGGCTTTTAAAGCGCCTTTGTGGGGGGGCAGCAGTGAAGGAGGTCACTATGTGGCATCTTGTTAACGGGGATACAAGGCGCTCTTATCTGCTGGTCAAATTGGAATGACGTCACAATAAAAAAGGCGCAGCGCAGCTGGAGTGAGATCGCTGTGGGAAAGGAGATGACGTCATGACCGCAGTTGCGCCGCTCAGACACGCGGGGGCGCTCAGGGGTTTGTTGCACTCGTGATCGGCTTTAGTTCTCGTGTTGCACATCAGCACCAAGCTGGACCAGAACCTCCCTGGAGACGTTCCAGAGAAGCGAAGTGTGGAGTTCAGAGACCAGACGTGTGACCGGATGAATTCTTTATTGATGACCACAAAGACAAAGCGGTCGTTTGCTGTGATTAGGCTTTACGTCTTAGACGACGTCCATGTAAAGGGGTTATTGGTCATCGATCAACTCGAATCAAACTTTCTTGCCGCCTTTGCGGGAGCTCTCGACGGCGTCGATGAAGAACTCGTTGCAGGCGACGGTCAGCGCGGCGACCAGGACCACGAACTCCTGGAAGTCCACCTCCCCGTCCCGGTTCTCGTCCAGGTCCTGCATGATCTTCTCCACCACACACGGGTCCTTGCTGGCCTGAAACGGAAGCGTCGTGAAAGACTAGCGAATATTGGTTCCAGCAAAGTGGAATAAAGAACGGAGATTTAGTCTCATTACCGGCATTTCCTCTAGTCTACGTTCTTTGCATTAATTAGTCGTCAAACTTAAAAAGCCATTAATCCAGCAAACCAGTTTCAATGCTCGTTTTCCAAAGCAGCTGCGTCTCCACCGTTTCTGTCTCCCACAGAGTTTCAACAAGACATTAAAACTAATAAGCTTCAGTCCAGAGCCTCACCGACAGGAAGTCGCCCAGTTCCCCCTGCAGAAGGTTCTTCAGCTCCCCGCGGCTCAGCTTGTACTTGTCCCCTTCCTTCCCAGAGTAGGAGTGGAACACGGCGATGAGGCCCTCCATGGCGGTCTGCAGCGGGGTCGTCATTGTGCGGTCCGAAAATTAAGGCCTAGACGTTTGGGTTTCTGCTGGAGGAGGAAAGAAAACACGGTTTTGACAAATATCAGGAGAGATCATGTCTGCAGAGGACGAGCGATTGATCGCTGCAGGAACCACAGAGGTTACGTTGGGTTTTATGTACCAACAACAGCAAATAAAATGAAAGGAAAATATCCGCAACCTGCTGCTGCTCAGTCGCCCTGAGGAGCAATAAAAATGTTTTATCTGCAAGCTCCACTTTGCAAAAGCTTGAACCCAGTAAACGATCCAGCGCCGTCGTATCGGGACAGACTTTGCAATAAAAGACACTTAAAACTACATTAAAATAAAAAGGATTATAGTTCAAGGCAGGAAACTAAAAGGGAGAACGAAGCTGCGAGATTTAGAAAACATTTTTTAAATAAAAATAAAAAAAACATAATAGTTTGTCATAAAAGGTCTGAAGGCCATCCAGAGGAACAGTGATTCCATCAGCATCAACAATGAACGAACCAATGAAAGTGCTTCACATGATCGCATTTCCTCCCAAACACAAATCCCACGACGCATTTTAAATGAAATGCAGACTGAGAATTTGAAACAGTTTAAAATATCCAAACTTAACCCTCCTTCCCTTTCACTACAAGAAACCAGAGCTGGGTGGGGGGGGGTCATTAGACCTGCACCCCTGATGAACCAGCGGCGCACAAAGGGACGGACCCCCCACGGCTTGCACACGTTACCTCACATGAACTACACCTCATAGGAGGATGCACAGCGCGCCACGTTTACCCTTTGGGATATCTGCTAGTTTGCATAGATACCGTCTGTGTGTGTGTGTGTGTGTGTGTGTGTGTGGAGACGTGCTGCTGTTAATTGTCTGTTTGATGAGACGTGCCGTCGTTAATAATGCAGCGCTGCAGCCTGCGTGACGCTGCAGCCGCAGAGAGAAGAAAGTGCTCCATCAATCAGGCCCGATGATCTCTGGGAGTCAGTGTCTCCCGCTGCGACCGGCAGCTGATTGAACACCTTTGAAATGTCACATTCAAACACTGGCGTTAATCAACGGAGGCTCAGACTGAAGCACAAACATTTCGGGGAAATTGTTAACCAGAACGCAATTAGACGACAACAAAAAGAAAAGAAAAAAGGATTTAACTTGAACCTCGTCTAATTCATTTCTTTTTCCACTAACAAACGAAATGAGGGACTCACCTGACTGCTGCTGGAGGAGGAGGAAGTGTCTGCAGCTCTCATGCCAGGAGTTATATGGGCTCCTCACCTGTGTGCAAATGAGCGTGGATCTGATAAGCCCCTCCCCCCCGGACCGCTGCACAGGTGAGCCGCCGCGCCATGTAAGGCAATCACAGGCGCTTTGCAGCTGCGAGGCTGAGCCCAACGAGGACGAGGACCCGAGGCCACACGGACCGACCTGTTCGTGTTAACGCATCCGAGAAATGGCTCATTGATATTTTATCTTTGTTTGATTTAAGTCATTTCAAGCTTACATATATATAATATATGGTTTCACACATGAACATCCTAAAGCAAATGGGAACATTGTTGTACAATGCATAAATACCACATATAGATCATGTGCCTCTGTGGGGGTTAAGCAGGCGAAGGCCGGGCATCTGAAGTCCTCCTCTGGAAGAACTCGAAGCGGCCGCGTTGATTTACATCAGTATCTCCAGCATCGCCAATATAAAGGCTTCATGGACATTTGCATGGTTCGAGCGAAACATTTTCCTAAGTTGTCTCAACTTAAGTCCGTTTGATACAGGAATGCAAAAGAGAAAACGCTCGCAGCAGCTGTGAGGTCATCTCAGCTTCCCTCTCGGGGCAGAAAGGTGAAACATGTGTTTTAAGGAAGGAAGGACGGACGGCCAATGTTCTCGGAACCCGAAACTCTCCTTTGAATCAGAGATGGATTTTTTGTTCTCTGTTATAAAATAAGAAGAAACCCTTTTCTTTGACTTGATAAACTGAGGCCAGCTGGAAGTGTGAGAGTCGGCCTCTCATCCCTCCTTTGTGAGGGGAACCAAAGTGACCGTCTCTAATTACTGCTTTAAAACCAACCGCACACGGCCGCGACACAAACCACACACAAGGCACATATGCACCGCAACACAAATGATGATACGTGTCTGTTTACAGGTAGGATTCTGTGCCAAATATTTTATTATAATATTTGATTAAGTTTAAAGAAGTATTTTTCTCTCCTCAGTACAGACACGTTTTAACATAACAGATGAAGTAAACACAATGAAGGCATCAAACAGAAAAACATGATTATCGAACGCTCAAACATTTAGAACAGTGTTTGCTTCACAGTAAACATATTCAGCAGCTATTATTTCACAGCAACATTTTAAAACAACATATTTGTAAGGAGGACAAGAATCCATATGTTGCATATATTGCAGTATTCTCTCTCTGGAACTGCAGGACTTCAGAAATAATGAGTTCAAGGGTGTCATCTGCTGGCCGTTTGCAAACTGCACAAATGACTTCTCACATAACAGCAGCTGCATGCAGCAATGCACAAGGAAATCACCTGGGACGCTTCAGAGAAACATTAGTCATCAAAGTTTCAGCTAAAGTTAAAAAAAAAATTTGCAAGTTGACTTTAAGAGAAATGATCATCAGTGCGAACTCTTAACAGGGATTAAAATACACACGTGCAGGAACTTTGTCTTACACCGTCCCTCGTATGACTTATTACCTCAACGCGTTGCCCGTCATAAAGAAGTAACTTAGAGGGTGAACCAAAGGAGATTTAATAGATATTACATTTTTATGGTATTTTAATACTGTATGTAAAGACTGTAGAAAATGGAGGAAATGAGGAGTGAGCGTCGGACTGACACTGAAATAAAGATATTCGAAATGTCTCGCCATAGCGAGGCAATAGAAAACTGAAAGGTGGGTCAAATCATTGGTTGTTTGAGACGTTCATTGGATTTAATGATGGCATTGCCAGGCAATATCAGGTGTACAGCAAAGAGATTATTACAAAAAATCTTTTTTGGAGGGTTTTCATGCAAAGAATATCGTTAAAGTAATTGAAGAGAAAAACGTAAACGTAGGAAGCGCGAACCTGTTGGAACGTGCATGAAGCCCGTTGGGAAGCATCGTGTGTCTGGTGTGGCCTTTCGACGTGCTCGTGGTCTCCAGAGCGTAACAGAGGCGCGGCGCTCTCACAATGCGGCTGCTGTCGCCGCGTCTTCCTTCTCATCCCGAGTGACAGATCTCGCTGGCGGCCCTTTCAGAGCCGGTCGGCGGGCACTTGGCCTTTTACTGAGACATCGCGGAAGAAACGATCTTTGGGTCAAAATGCCACCATGGGGATTTGACTGCGATTTGACTGCTCTCTCTCCATTCCACGGTTAGCTACTCCCGGGTTCTGGTCCTCGATGCGGGTCGCAGTCACAGAGGCGCTTCCTGCCGAGGACGCGCTGCTCTTGACACTGGGAGCCCTCTTCTGGGTCATTGTCGGCCGGCCCAGGACGCCTTTCAGCTGGCTCCAGAAAAAGGCCTGCTGGTTGACCTGCTGGGGCCACTCCAGGTACGTCTTAGTGCGCAGCATCTTCTTCAGCTTCAGGTACTTGCTGGGCAAGGAGCTGGGATCCATCGGCTCCTTCACCACCAGTATGACGTCGTTGAAGGTCTTCCCCACTGCTCTCTGCTGGGCGAAGTACAGCTCATAGTTGCACCACTCGCTGTTAACGAAGTGCCGAGAGAGAACAAATATGACCTGAAGAGCGAAGACAAAGATGAGAAGAAGACATTGATCACATGTGATATTGGGTTCTAGATTGTGTTTTTGTGATCCGACACGCCGGCCGCGGTACCTTACGACTGTTTTCAATGTTGTCAATGATGTTATCGATTATCCACTTCCCTGGCATGAAGTCCCTCTCGTGAATACACAGCCGGTAGGAGTTCCCGTTGCTCTCCAGGCAGGGCAGGAGCTGGTTCCTCACCCAGTCCGCGTCGCAGTGGCTGTACGATATGAAGGCGTGGTAAGTAAAGGTGCCGCCTTCCCCCGCCGCTTTCTCCTGGCGAGCTCTGTATTTGGCCCTGACGATCTGATACGTGGCTTTGGTGTACCACGGCAGGTCAAAAATATAGCAAATCAGCATCAACGTCAAGATCACCACCGCCGTGGTGGTGACGCTGATGATGACGACCAGTCGGATGTCACAGGCCACGTCGCTCGGGAGGAACTCTGATATGAGTGTGTTGCGCAGGGCCTCCGGGTGGTAACACCGGTAGTTCCAAGGCCAGTCCGTGACGTTCACCGTGGCTTTGTCCATCGTGTCCCGGACGAAGGCGTGGAGCTCACAGGTGCAGTGGTACGGGTTGTTCCCCGCCTTCAGCCGGGACAGTTGAGGCATGTCCCGGAAGGACGCCTTGCTTATCAGACCGAACGAGTTCCCGTCCAGGGCCAGCGTCTGCAGCAACGAGCTTCTCCACATGCTGGGGATGAACTTGATCTTGTTCCCGCTCAGCAGGAGCTCTTTAAGGTCAGTGGCTTTCTCGAAATAGCCCATGTCCAGCTGGTCCAGCCCGCAGTAGGACAGGTCCAGGTACTGCAGCGTGGTGGGAAGACATCGCAGGGCTCCGCTCTCGAACGGGTTGTGGTGAGCGACGAGCCGAGTGATGCTCTTCTGCCACACGCAGTCCCGACTGCTGCCGGCGGATCCCAGCCGGTTGTGGCTTAAGTCCAACACCCGCAGCTGCCGGAACTCCTTCGTGAGCAGCGAAACCACTTCCAGGCTGCTCAGCTCGTTGGCGTTCATTTGGAAGGTGTGCAGGTTGGGCAACGTGCCCTGGTAGTTGCACCGCTGGTTGAAGATGAACTCGTCCTTCAGACGGTTGTTGGAGATGTCCAGGTGCTCCGCGGCCTCCATCTCGGCCCAGGAGTCGCAGGGCGACGAGTTGAAGTCCACGTGCTGAATGGAGAGGTTCTTGATTTTGTTGAACCAGGTGAAGCGCCAGTCAAATCGCAGTACATCTGGATTGCTGACGTACCTGCGACAAGGGATTCGTAGCCGTTGTGAACGTGCACACAAAATGTTTTCGGGATTTCTTTTGAATTTTTAAAATGCTTGCTATAAGTGCCGTGTTGCCTCTTTGTGCCACATGTGATTTGACACTAAAATGTGCACTGGTCAGCAGTACGATTTGAACGTGACTTGTCATTAAAGCAGCCTGTTAGAATCCCAAAGGTTTCCTACAGGAATTATATTAGAAAGGATTCAGTCCTGGGAGGTTGCTCTGGAGGAGCTTGTAATTCATGTAACTGATTAAATCCACTTTCAAAAAACAGCTGTGCTGAAAAGCTGCAGGGTTATACGAACTTGCATGTTTTGGATTTTGCTTCTATTTGCTTTAGGATTTTTGTGATCGCAATTCCTCACTTATACTTTCATGAATATGATTTACATTTGAAATTCATATGCTTGTGCTAAAAAAAAAAGAACCAGGTGCACAAAATGAGAAGACACTCACCAAATATCCAGCTTGTCCAGCGCCAGGTCTGTGATGCTGGAACTCGAGCCGCTGTCGACGAATGTGGGCGAGCGGGCAAAGTCGATGTACTGAAGCCTCAGGCTTTTGATAGGAGCCACCTGGAGGTTTATCAACGCCATCCTGAGGAGATTCTCATTGAATTTACCTCTGTGGAAGGTGAGCTGCTGGGCCGTGACATGTTTTAAACCCTGGAAAATGTCCTCCTCTCCCAAGTAGTACATGAACTCAAAGAGGTTGCGGAACTGGATGGCGCTGAAGGTCTTGTTGGCCAGGTCCCGCAGCATGTGAGGCAGAGCACTCGGCCGTTGATCTATGGCCATGTCGAAGCCCATCTGCTCTGTTTGGACGACTTCTAAACTTCCGGGCTCGTAGTAATGCAGATTGCTGGAACACTTGATGGCAAAACCTTGCAACCGGATGTTCTTCAGCGGATGGAAGTCAGCTTTCTTCAGACCCATCACCAGAGGGCCGCCCATGGAGAGGACTTTGAGGTTGACGAATCTGGAAAAGCTTTCGGCCAAGGTTGCGTGTTTGTAAAGGTTGTTGGACATCTTGAGCAACTTCAGATTCACGAGAGGAGTCAGAGCGGCGGCAGGAATCTCCTCCAGGGAGTTATTGAAGATGTCCAGATGCTCCAGCAGCCCGTTGCTTTTAAAGGCCTCGCTGTCGATGTGCGAGATGTTGTTGAACTGCAGCTGCAGGACGCGGAGCCGCGCGAGGCGGCGGAAGTCGTCGGCGCGGACCTCTCGGAGCTCGTTGAAGGAGAGGTCCAGGTCCTCCAGCGTGGAGGGAAACTGTCTCCAGGGGACGCGCTCCAGCTGTGCCCCCTTGCAGTCTGCGGCGCGGCCCAGGTTGTAGATGCGACAGGGTCCTCCGTCAGCGAGGGTGGTGCGGGGGGAGGACGGCGTCGGGGACGTGAGCGCTCCGAGAAGGAGGGCGCTAAAATAAATGAGCATCCCAAACATCAGACAGCCTTGTAGAAGACAAGAAGAGGAGACATCAAAATGTCAGCATTCTGTTCTTTAATCCATATTTTTTTGTAAATAATTTTATATATAATATAATTTTATTTATATATAATTTTATATATAATATAATTTTACTACTAAGTAAACGTAGACACTCACTGAGAGGCTAAAATAGCATGATGATGATCATCAGGTGACCAATTTTCTATCATTTTCTATTCGGTCATAAATGATGAACTGACGTTTATCTCCTCCTGAAGGGCACGTGGACCTCGCACACACCACCTACACCACCTACACCACCTACACCACCTACACACACCGTGTGCAAGTCTGACAGGCTCATCCATAGGAAAGAGACATTTCCATCGGTTGTCCCTCACGCAGAATAGTCTCCTGCCTATGAATGCCGACTCTTTCAAGTCCCCTCTTCTTCTTGTTTATATCCCGCCGGCCCGAGGCCACACAGCTCCTCATACGGAGGCGCCGTCCAGCTTTATAGCCGTCTAAAGCAAACAGCGTGACGTTTAGTCCAGAGGTGACGCGTTTCCCCTTTTATATAAGGCAATATTTGACAGCTTTGAAAGCCTCCACAACAAAGAAGGGGAATAATGAATGTACATTTATTCAGTCAAACTCCATAAAATTGAGTGGCTGATTTTGTGTGCAGCTTTTCCAGAGTGAATAAACCCCTAAATAATTGAAATGTGATAATCACCCAGCAGGGCTCTCCGCTCTGACAAATAGCTGTTCCTGGAAACACGATCGATAATATTGACTCAATGAAATTTACGAAACACACGATAGTGTACAATTATTTTGTAATGTCTTAAAACAGTGGTCCTCCACCCCGACGTCTCTGGCATGTGTGAAATGAACTCTTTATCTTCGTGGCATTGTGGGATTTGTTCAGTTTGAGCTGTTTGCTTGCGTCTGAGGAATGTGCAGCGACTCGCCGTCCACCTCGCTTATCGTCCCTCCGGCTTCAGAGGAGCCGGCAGCGCCCACGCGGCCTTTATGCTCGTTAGGTTGGCTGGTCGCAGTCGGGGGACGCCAACACGTGACCCGTTTCCCGGGCGACATCTTTTTTTCCCGCGCAGCTCGGCCCTCGGGTTTATTGTGAGACGAGCGTCCAGCCGGCTGAATGGGTGTCGCAACGCGCGACTCAGTCGTGTGGAAAGAAGTCAGCAGGAAGTGAAAAGCGCCAACTGGCAAGCTTTCGCCGTGACAGGAAGTGCCACTGTTCAAAAAGTGCACTCCTCGTGCATCTAAATGCGTGCCACAAAGACAGCTGATTCCCTTCTCTGCGTGCGAGGTCGTTCATGCAGAATGATGCGAAGCAGCAAACACGCACGACTGGAAATAAGAATTAATTTGACAAAATGGTCTCGACTGACGTGTGATGTTTGACTAACATAATAAAACACTGTCCTCATCTAACGTCAGCATGTGTCAGCACCTTCTTAACTGCACGCGCAGGGAGATAAAGGTCCTTCTGCAGGCGGCCCCACTGCATTGTGGGAATTATGTGATCAACAGACATTCAATGCAGCACATGCTGCACTTTGGGCTCCATTGTGAGGTGGCGGCGATAAAAGAATCAATTCGAGGCTCCGCTATTGATTTAGCTGTGATGTCGCTGTAACGTGCCGAGGATGGCATCGTCTCCCGCGTTTACCCAGCGGTCAATAATTAATGGCCGGCGGCCCTTTCGTCGACGCGCGTCGGCAGCATCTCTGCTGTCCATCCGGCGGCGGCCCGGTTCCTCGCTGCGGACTAACGGCGTGTTTACGTGGGACGCACAAACACAGCTGCACGGACACTTGAGCCGGACGTTTCGCTCCCACGTCCCCCCGTCCGTGACGATCTCCACCTTTCCAAACAGCCCCGCAGCTGTTTTCGATGTGGCCTGTAATAATGATGGTGCACATTTAGTCATCACGTGACGATGCTGCCGTTAATAAACTGCAGGATATGAAGTCCGCAGTTTTTATTGGAGGGATTCTTTCTTAGGCAGCGGTGGTCACTGAAGATTCTGGTCTCATCTGGTTTAAGTTCACATGGTAGAACTTACAGACGGAGTGACATTACATAAGGTTGCTACTTCTCCCCCTTTGTTCAGCTAAAGTTGCTAAAGTGCGTAATCGCTTGGGTGTCTGATTGAACTGCTGCTGAGAATCCACAGGGAGGAGTATATTTGTCTGTGGCGTCACTTTAGGGGGTCAAACAAGCTAAAGTTCCACTAAATCTGTTCGTCAGAAGCCGTGGACCACAAAAGAGTGAGAACGCTGAATGAAGGCGTTTCACATGGGACTTATTGACTATAAAATCCACCATGTGAGCAAGCTCTACATCGGGAATCTTGACTTTGCTCCTAACGTAATCTAATTATAACTCCTATTGCGCAGATGAAGAAGAGGAGAAAAGGTCTTGATAACAGATGTATTTACTCAGTTACAAGGACAAGACCTCAAAAAGAAATACGAGTCTGTCAAATCGCAACAACTTGAAAGTCTTTAAAAGGCGTCCGAGAGGAAACAATGAGTCCTGTGTGTCTGCTGCTCGTGCCGTGCAGATCACTGAATGACGACACACCAGAACAGGTGGAGCAACCCAGCCGCATTCATTCATTCATTCGAGTGTGAGTGTTCCTACCGGGAACGAGCTGCTAAAGGGAGGAAAGTCTTAACATTCCTAACATTGCTAACATGCTGTTTATCTGCTGTTTAAACATTAGGAGCCGCTGATGGTGCCTCATTCGGCCTCTGGGCATCTTCCATCAGCGCATCATGACTGTGAGCGTTCTGTCATGTGACTTGTTCGGAAACGATTCCAGACGGACGGCTGATCGTCAAGCGAAAGCAGCAGAAGCCGAA